>JAVQJF010025837.1:0-11249 GCA_036023855.1 Gadopsis marmoratus | reverse complement strand
TGTGTGTGTGTGTGTGTGTGTGTGTGTGTGTGTGTGTGTGTGTGTGTGTGTGTGTGTGTGTGTGTGTGTGAGTGTGAGAGAGAGAGAGACAAAGAGAAAATAAGGGGAAGAGAGAGTGTTTATGCCAAGAAACATGTGACAGAAACTTCATACACACACGAGAAGAATCAGGTGACGCCAAGGTCGGATCAAAACAATAACAGACATGCACGCGCACGCTCACCCACACACAAACACACTTCCTTGCCGCTCTTTTTACACTCCCTCACACGCAGCTGTCAAAAGTCGGCCTCTTGCAAGGTTCGCTGCTTTTGTTTTCTCAGAGAGCAACCTCCTTCACCCCCGATCACCTGCCAAAACATTTCCAAGCGCTCTTTCCAGAAATTATTCAGTGACATCAATTTTGAGTGTATCCACAATTATTTGAAGAGTTTGGGAAAGTTTTGCTGGCTTTCATGTTAGTTAAAGGTAGATTTGCAGATTCCAAATATTAACAGCTCCAAAAGCAAAAACCTTTGAAACCTGTTTGAGGGGAGAGATCCCAACCATCTCTTGAGTGTTATGGAGAAGATCAAAGTGTGAAGGACAGGTAATGTGAGCAAATAAGATTCGTGCAGATTAACATCCTGTTCACCGATTGAATTTCATGTCTTCATGATGCTAAGCACTGTTTGTAGACATTTATTAGCATTCATTTCCCAAGCTAATGTTAAATATTTAAAGCAGTTTTAAATGTTTAGTCATTTTTTAGCCTCCAAAAAAGCTGTAAGTTGACATAGTACTACCTCATAAAGCTAGTTTATGAGGTAGTACTTTCCTATACAGTACAGTTTCCTATATAAACATCCAACCGACACAGTTACACATTAGCACTCATTTGGAGTTGTGTTTCTGGACACCTGACAAATGTGAGGCCAATATTCACTCTGCTTTTAGCTCTTTCCTGGACTCCACCAGCTCCTGAGTGAAATTTCTGACTCATTGAGTGGTGAGAGTGAACAAAAACAGTAAAGCTGTGGGCCTTAAAAAGCAAAAGACACCAAAATGCTCCTCGAAGTTGAGGGGAACTGCAGAGTCACGTGATCATTCGCTGAACCCTTTCTCATTACATATATGACACGTTAATATAAAAATATTGATTAGAGCAGCTTTAAAATAATGGATATTACATTTTTGTAACCGAAGTCTGTATTTGATAAATCCTCTCATTCAGCTCCCGTTCAGTATTCATAACAGCCACATTCAACGGTGAGTTCTTTCCATCTGTCAGATTTTCACAGAAGCTGGATGCCTTCCTAATAGAGTGGAACTCTCATGTGGCTCTTTGTCCAAAAGCTTCCGTTTATCTGCCTTCCATGCCCCTGGTTGGATCTGAAGAAATCACCCACTCCTAATAGGATTATGAGGACAACCGCAGATCAGTCCTGAGAGGGCTGGATTGGCTTCGGCTTATCCCCTAAGACAAAAGCTACAGATGGCTCCTTTTGTTGCATTAGAGAAAGGTAAAGAGAAACACTGAGCATATACATCTACACTCGCACTGTGTTCATCTCCTTGTCCTCGAGAGTTCGCGTGCGTGGGTGGACTTGGCCACGCACGGATGCAAACACAATGACGAGTTGGCGCCAAAGGAAGTACCAACTTCATCTTCATCACTTTTGCGGATTTGAGGCGCCAAATGTTTCTGAGACTACGGGAGACGTAATATGCAAATGTTAAAATGTGCTGTTTCTTATTGGATGGCAGGTGTCGTGAACATATAGGTGCAACAGTTTGACTACCTGCTACAGAATCAGCAGCTGTGATTTTCCTTTAACACAGTGTTTACGGTGTGTGTGAGAGGATAGTTATTACATGATGTAAACTGTTATTTTCACATTTCTGCACAAACTGTACAGCTCTTTCATTCTAAAAACATATATAGCTTAGATAGCTTTTTTTATTTTCTCTTACTTTTTTTGAGAAAAACAAATAATGTGCTTGTTGTTTTTTGAGAGGGCAGTCTTTTATTGCTGAAGCTACAACACGTTTCCCCTTTTGGTCTCCATGTGCTTGCAGTCTTCATCACACTGTATAATAGGCTCCTCTGTGGCTTTGAAGGACACAGTGTTCTCTCGTATTGTTCTCTTCCATTGATGATTTGAGTGAAGCATTCCTCTGCTGAGGCTGTTTTTTTAATTCACAAGAGTACAGCTCGACTTCATTCAAAGCTTGAGAAATCATAAGTTACTGAAACAAGACTTGCATCATACCACTTTTAGCTTTAGCTTCCAGTGTGAGATGCATCCAAATGACCTCTCCGTGTCCCTCTGAAGTATAACGCTCATTTCAAACATTCACTCACGCTGACCTTCTATGTGAGGACAGCTTACCTGCAGCTGATTTCCATACAAATCTATACTTCTTTTAGCATCAAAGGAGGGGGAAAAAAGGTTTAATTTCGCCCTCCCTAACAAGAAATCACCGACCATATCCCTCTTATCTCACCCCCTGGCCACTAAGGAGAAAATACTCACATTTGCACACGCGCACACACACACACACACACACAGTCTCGATCTCAACAAATCCAGTTGACATGATACAAGGTGAGGTGGAAAACAGATGTAGCCAGCGTGACCTACAGAAACCTTTTAATAGCCTTCCACTGCTTGACTCTCCCTTTTATCCGTTCAAATCCACTTAGAATGGAAGTCAGGGCCGTTGTAAATGGCCAGGCCTCTCCGCACGAGTTAGAAGAGAGCAGCTTTTGGAGCCAGAGGAGTGTGACTGGGGTCGTCGGGGAGGTTGTAGAGGAAGGAGTCAATTGCATTTCTCCTCAAGTGACCCCCTTGAGTAAAAAGATGACGAATGCAGCAAACGAAAAGGTTGAAGGGAGGAAACATGAAGAAGGATGGGTTTGCATGCGTTATACCAGCATGCTCAGACAGATTTGAAATATATTATAGTATGACATTTCTTGTACATGGGAACTACTATGGTCAAATGAAAAAAAGACCAATTTATCTTCACAAATATATGTGTACCTGTTGAACTGCACACTATACAGTACAATCTTCTACATTTGTGCTCAAAAGAACAAAAAGAAAGAGTGTGAGTACATTATGCTCTGCGCTGGTTAAAAATAACTGATGGTTGTACAGTATCTGGTCACTGTCAGGTAACGCTGTGGGTTTCCTTTCTAAATTGCACATTATATGATGTGAACTGTTATGCTCTTTCGCCGACGTTTCAATGTAATTTTCAAAAAAGAACATTTCAAATGCCGCAGAATAGCAGCTTTTTCTCTGATTGAACATCCATTTCAATCCTTTTCAATTAGATCCTAATGCTAATCTGCCACTGCTGTCCGAAACGTCCAGGCTTTGCTTTAATTATCTTCACTGCATTTATTTTGCCGACGTTGCACTGCTCCCTCAATGACACCAACATCAGTAACGGCGATCACGTGAAAACAGGATCAAACCTCAGGCTCTGCAATCTGCACTTTGTATTGTATTCTGTGAATACTACACAAGCACAGGCGGAAAGAGGTTCTCCCACAAACCGTCAAAATTAGAGCAGCAACAATTAGTCAATTAATTGATTAGTCCGTTTTGGTAATCAATTAATCATTTCAGTATTTTTTCATGTAAAAATGTCAAACATTTGCTGGATCCAGCTTCTTAAATTTGAGGCTTTGCTGCTTTATTGGTAATTTCTGACAGTAAATGAGTTTTTGGGTCTTGGACTGTTGCTTGGACAAAAGAAGCAATTTGAGAAGCCACTTTGGGCTCTGGGAAGCTGAAATTTTGACATTTTGCATTTTAAAGTATTTTGAAATGTTACAGTAGTATTGCAGTCTTCTCCGTTGTTGCGACGTAGCGCCATTGCCAAATTGGAAAATTCTGCAACAATCTGGATTACTCTTAGTGACATCGATTTTTGATAACAAATGCCACTGTTTTTAAAATGTTCCCTTTATACAATATCTGTGTATGGCAACTGTGGTACAGTTAAGCTTAGGGGAACGTACTTTGACTAATTGCACATCAAAGTACTGCATGAAAGTCCACCACCCTATCCTCCACATACAATCAAACCCGCCAAATAAAGGGCGCATTACCTTCTACACTGGCACTAAATTGTGAGGTAGGCTACACAAATTCCAAGGGTTACTGTGCTGTGCCATGATAACAAACCATCTTAAGACGGTTACTTCAGACCAGATGCAGAACTATTTCAGATAGCACCGCATGTTATTCACTAAGAATATCGTGGCAGTACAATGGAATATTCAGAAAATATTTTTGGTGTATTCCTTTAGAGCCATCCATCCGCACAAAGTTTCTTCTTCTCTACTTCCTCTCTGTTTTTATCCACTTCCTCTGTTTTCTCCATCCCTGAGAGATCACAGCCAGTCATTGCAGTTCCATCCTAAAACAGGACACATTCAGGTGGAGAAAAGCTTTTTGCCTGAAATGACTTGATATTTTGGGGTATTGGTTTAAAAGGAGGCATCCATCATGAAAAATGCGAGATTTTCTTTTTGTTTTCCTCGTGATACTAGTAATGTTTTCAAAATACAAAATACATCTGCATTTATTATCTTGGAAATTATCATATTTATTTGTATGGTTATCCTCTAAAATGCCAATGCTGCACAGGTGAAGGCATTCAAATACAGGCTAGCAGTTGTTAGCTTAATGACATGTATTGACTTCAACACACAGTCAGTTATGGATTGTGATATGGACACAGTTAACACCTAAAAGGCTGCAAAATGTCGATATTTGCTGATATATGAAACTCATGTTGCCATGAGATTGACTTTTAGATCCACATCTTCCCATGTGAAGTCCGTAAGCATGATTTGTTAGTGTTCAAATGTAATTAAGAATTGTCATTTTCTTAGAAAAAGTTGTTCATTATATGGCAAAAATACAATATTTTATACAGAAGGGCTGGTGGATATTTGCGAGGGAGTAAAACTGAAAGAAATGGGCAATGCTTTGAAAAAAGCTAAGTTCCTCCTCTGTGTCAACCATGTTTTAAAAATGTATCACATTATTTCCTTTAATAACATCCAGAATTGTTCTGGTGGGGTTTTCAAAGAAAAAAGTTACAAACTATTACACAAGTATCACACATAATATATTCGTTTTACATTTTCTCCCTTATGTTGTGTAATGTTTCCTAAGCCTCAGCCAAATATATAGAGTAAGCATGTTACACACAGTATACAGCACTGGGAATAACTACGAGCTTTAGGAAAAAATCCATAATACATTTTAAGTTACTGGCCATGTACAGAATAGTGTCTGCATGTGCATCTGTGTGTGTGTGTGTGTGTGTGTGTGTGTGTGTGTGTGTCTGAGTGTATGTCACAGGGTGCAATACACCCCAAATATCTTGGCAAAGAATGTGGGGGCAGCGCCACTTGGATTTGTATTATAATGCTTTTGGCCCCCAGCCAAAGTGGACCCTGCAGATGAGTTATTCCACTAGAGCAGACACGTACACACACACACCACGCCTTCACACTGGGAAAATAGGGATGCCCTTTACTCTTTTGGATGGAAAAAGAAATATGTTTCAATTAGCAGCTCAGTCCAAATACACCACTGTAAACACTGTGTGTGCCTGTGTGTGTGTGTGTGTAGAAGAGGGTGGGGGGCTTGTGAATAGGCCCATAGAGTTGTTAACCACAGGCTGGCCATTACACCTAGTTACAGTCACCACTGGATGGACAAGGAGACAGACAGTCTGCAACACTGACAAAACTCCACTGTGTGTGTGTAGGTGTGTGTGTGTGTGTGTGTGCGCATGACGTGTGTGTGTGTGTGTGTGTGTGTGTGTGTTCGCACATGTCTTGTATCAGGTAGGGGATCCCCGGAGTTGCCCCCGTCAGTGCCACATGGCTAATAGAAAACGTAAACTCTCCCGAAGAGAGAACAAGGCACAGAAAGAGGTAAAGGCAAGCTTTCTCTTTCAACAGAAAGAGTCCTCTGTAACCCAGAGCTCCAGTCTGTCTGTCTGAGTCGCTGCCCCTGATGAAAGATGTATTCAGATGATTTACTTAAGAAAAACTAGCATTACAACAATGTCAAAGTGTCTAGTTAAAGTAAGTGTTTTGCACATCATGTGAAGGACTGAAAGTATTCATTGCGCAAAATTGTAATATTGCAACTGCTGCATTAAGCAACACTTATATGTGGGAGCTAATCGGTGCAGAGATATAACAATGCATCACATATTATAAGCTGATCACCCGTATGTAAATGCATTGGGCCCAGTGGGTGATACCAGTATTCGTGATCATAAGTTTCAGACTTAAATGTGTTTGTTTCAATAGAATCCACCCAATCATTTGATCACTGGAGTAAGAGATGAAGCTGTCACGTCATATTAGCTCAAGTTCAACATCCAGCAGTATAAACTGCTCTGCAAAAATATATGTGGCATGGTTTGCAGTCAGGAATGGATGGTACAAACACCTATTTCGCAAAGGATGTGAAAATATAAAGACTTTCTGGAGTTTTTTCTCAAATATGTGAAACATTCATTTGAATTAATATTGCACTGCTTCTCAGCGTGGCTAGCAACTGTACCTCTTGAGGGGATGCGATAGCCTGGTGTCGCTCAGGAGCTCACAGAATCCCTCACCATCGTGTCCTTTCCCACCATAAAGCAAAGCGTCTGAGATATTGGTTCTGCACGCACACCACTACAGCCTCTTCTAGCTAACGCCGACATGATAGTTTGTTAGGAGGATTTGCACTGCAACCCCCTGGTGCTGACTTTTCAGCTGGTACAACTTTGACATCGTACTGTCGCAGTATTTACTTTGAGCATTGCCCTTATTTACAGTGCAAGGCTCCCACAGCTGGGCTAGGTTTTGCCCTCTTCATCTTGCCTCATTTCCCACCTACCACTTCTTCCTTTGTTGCACCAGTAGTTTTTCTGAACTGCAAAGGTAATGTACGCCCTCTTGTGGTTTAATAGTTCATATGCGTAACAGTACACAAAACATATGCTGTCAGTTCATTTCTAATCAGTTAAATTCTTAGTTTCACTGTCCAACAACCACTTTGCAGGAAGCATACCGATGGTCTTACTTTGCAAAGTAGTAGACTGTAAATTGTGTTTGCCTGAGCAAAAACATAATATGTGACTCTTAAATGTAGGGAGTACATGTACCTCACAATGTCCTGTATAAGTAAATAAGAGACATTTTTTCCACTACGGGTCCCTGTCTCGCTCTCTCTTCCGCTGTATAATGCTCTGTCTGCTTTCATGTGTTTATACACGGTGCTGTATTTCTGTCTTAGCTTTCAGTCTTTCTCACTTTCTGTCTCCGTGTCTGTTGATACACAATATTACTATTCTCTCTCCTGGTTTTTACAGCTCTCTCTCTCTCTCTCTCTCCCTCCCTATTTATACACAGTGTTACTGTTCTCACTCTTGGACGCAGCCTTAAATGGAAAGTCTATACGTGCTGCCTGTTTGTGAAGGCCAAAGAACTCTGTTCAACAGCTGAGCGTTTATAATGGTTTGTTTATGTTTGAAAGGGCTTTCCACAGTAACCCACTATCATGTGTGGAGCCTTTTTCGAATGCTATGGGCAACAGTAGCAGTAGGAGCGGGTACACACATACACTGCTGTGCTTGAGAGCCTTAGCGATATCAATTTAATTAGTCTTATTATTCTAATCATAGGCTGTACATGACAGGGCCATGCCACTGGGAGGGAGGGAGGGAGGGAGGGAGGGAGGGCGGGCAGGGGGTGCAAAGATGGGAAGAAATGAAGAGGAAAAAGGGAGGGAGGGAAGGCAAGTGATTGCTTCTTATGTGTGTCTGTATTTAAAAATGGGGATTTTCGATTGACAGGTGTCAAGCCTCTTTGCACCTGTCTGCGGCGTCACTAATGGAGCTGTGAACACACGAGGCGGAGTGAGTGCGCGAGCGTGTGTGTGTTTGTGTGCCCACTTTAGCCCCCCCGCAGGTTGCAGCTTGATGGAGTGGTCCTCTGTGAGGCACACATACACTTGGGTGGAGGTGGATGGTGGGTGGGGGTTTGGGACCTCCTCCCTGCTTGGTAATTGCACCTTCTCCATAACCCGCTGATCTGCTGTGGGGGAGGCGGAGGGGGAGGGGCAGCAGCGATGTCTGCCATCTGCTCTGACTCCTGAACCCACCCACCCCACCACCATACCACATGCACTCCACCCTTCTCTCTTTGCTGCACATCCACCTCTCCCGCCTGTGTGTGCACGAGTGTACCGCTGCCACCTTCAATGAAAAAGGGTCCCACCCCCCCAATTACATACACACACTCCACAACCACAATATGATGCACATGTGCCTCTGTATGGTTATTATAAAAACACACACACAATGCACTCTCACTTTTACAAAAAGAAGGCAAATACTTAAAACTCTCACATGCTCCTCACACAGCCTGTTTGTGTTCGTGACTCATGTTCCCAGAAGCACACGTGCAGACACACGCTCACCGATGGAATCAGGGCATTCAGTGAATTGAAGGACGGAAAAATCACAGCCACCACAAAATACACAGCAGGCAGAGGAGGGGGGGGGGAATAGGGGGGGTGAGAGAAAAGAAAGCAGGAACGATAACGGGAGGGTGAGGCGGAGAGCGACAGGATCCTGTGTGAGAGTGGTAACAAGTGTCTGGCTCTTTGTGTCTTGATGTATTGTTCCAGTGGCAGAAGGAGACAGCCTGTTGTGGCATGTGATTGACAACTAGATGAGTGTGCATAAGAGAGAGAGAGTGTGTCTGTGTGCTCATGTATGTTCCATTACAGAGCAGCTACTAATCCATCATTGACATGTAGCTGTCACTGTGGTTTGGTTTGAAAATGCTGAATTGTATACTATGTGTAGAATAGAATAGAACATCATATTGATATGGTCATATGGTCCAATGTAGCTCTTTAATATTGAGCAATGAGTATGTCACAGGATCACCCTAAATGGACTCAGTTAGTTTGATGGTTAAATCTCCTGAGACATGCTTTGCCCGCCTTAAGATGAACTCTAATAACTTGATGATCCCTCAACTCTTCATCTAGTGCCATCAATAGGTCAAAGTTTCAATTTATCCAATACTTTGGTTTGTGACATGCAAATACATGCAGGAATAATGACCCATCAGCCTCAGCTGTACTTTGTGTTTAGTGCTAATTGGCAAATGTTAGCATGTCATTGCACTAAATTAAGATGGTGAACTTTATACAGCAATGTACTAAACAATACACGGGACACTATCGAGGGGATGGACCACATGTGAACACTGGGGAACAGGTGAAAACACTCCAATAATCAGGGAACCACGAGGGCGGCTGAGACAGGACACAAAGTCTAACACAGGAGAACCAAGGCAAAAAAATCACACAACCCAGAAAGCCCAAGACAGGCAACAGAAAACAGGAAACACAACCAGTCATACAGACACGGGGCATGACAATAACAGCACAGAAACAAAGATGTAAGGCACAGCTGATGTATAATGTGTTCAGCTTTACTGAAAATGCCATCTCAGCATCTCTTGGCTGAAGCTGTTGGTGTGTGACCTCAACCTCCACCTCTCCAAAATGGCAATAACCAAAAGTCCATCAATGCTCTGGCATTAATGGGCTAGCCCCACGCCCCCGTGGGTATTGTAGTATAATTACAGCACATTCACCCTCAGGGCCACTCTGATGTCCACGGCGTGAGCTTTCCCCACGAGGAACATCACAAAACGCACTGAGAGCACTTCCACCGTTTGAAATGAGCTATGTTTAATAATAATAATAATAATAAGCTTTATTTATATAGCACCTTTCATACAAGAAATGCAGTTCAAAGTGCTTTACAACAAAGATATTAAATGCACAAAGTGCTTAACACAATAGAATGCCATACAACAGAAATGCAGTTAAGAAAAATAAAACTTGAAAGAGTATAAGAAATGGCAAACATAAAAATAGCATATTTAAAAGGAAACAGAAAAAACAGTTAAAAGTAAAACCTGGTAAGCTAAATATTAATATAATGTTTAAAAATTCAAAATTCACCCTGATTCTTTCCTCTTCCTCTCTTTTTTTTTTCTACTTCCCCTTTCTCTTGCATCTCTGTCTAAAATTTCAGACTAATCTCACTGATTTACCTGTATAAGATTAAAGCTTGTCATCATCTCTGGTTTCAATAATAAAACAGTGTTTCTCCTGCTTAGAGAAGCTACAAAGTTAGTCAACAACAAGCCGATCTGGAGTGCATGAACCAGGACATCATCCCTCACTGGCTTCCCACCAGACAGCAGCGCCTGTTGGTGTCATCGTGTTGTCAAACTGAAGGCCCTGCGTGTTTGTGTGTGTTCTTATTGTAGTACCCAAGTCATGACATCACTTCCTGTCTAGCTTCTGTAACTCATAACAGTTCTTTCTGAAAAATGAAGCGTGTTCCTGGAACTCAACAATGTTAGAACTTTTATTTTTTTAAATAGCATCCTGATCTAAACACATGAAGTGAGTCACATGACACACTGTTGACAAAGTCTCTGTTCCAAAGCTGGAGTTTTACATCTTAAAATAGTCAAATGTACAATGGGATGTTGAATGAGGTTTTCTTACTTCTAGAATAGAACCTGGAAGTTACTGTTTAACTTCTGCTCTCTATTAAAAAATGGATATTAAACACATAAAATGCAGTTTTTTAAATTTTCTATTACATTATAACTAGGGATAGGCTGTTTGACACGGACGCTTCGGCGCTTGTTTCACCTTTGTGAAGCAGAGTGGTTCGGCACAATGTTTTGGGGCGTCTGTCAAATGACGCTGATCACGTGATTGATGACATCCGAAGCGCCGAATGCATTGTTTGGTCGAACCACGGTACAGACGTCACCCGACGTCACTCATCTGTTTGAACACTTGGGCGCGCTATTCTCTTTAAAAGAAAAATGGATCCCAAACGACGTTTCCCGACCAGTTCCGTTGCCCTGTCTGAATCGAGTTTGTTGCTCTTTACCATGGCTTCAGGTAAGAAACGTTCTGTGGCTTGGGATCACTTCACCTTGGTTTCTCCTAATAAGGTAATAAGTATTGTACAATATTTACTATTGTGTGATGTAAGATGTTTGCCTGTTTTTGTTTTTCAACTGTCAATATATGGTTTATTATTATTATGGGTATGCATGCTAATATAATTCAATTTCTTTTTTCAAAAAAGGGGGGGCAGCACATTTAAGAATCTAAGTTATGGAG
>JAVQJF010025836.1:0-27653 GCA_036023855.1 Gadopsis marmoratus | reverse complement strand
AAGGCTCCATCCAAAGTGCGATGGATACCATCTCTCCTAATCAGACCAGGTCTTCTCCAGAAAGTCCGCCAATTATCTACAAAGCCCACATCATTACCTGGACACCACCTCGACAACCAGCAGTTGATTGATGACATGCAGCTGTACATGTCATCGCTAGTAACATTGGGTAGGGGCCCAGAGAAAACTATGGAGTCCGACATTGTCTTTGCATATGTACACACCGACTCCACATTAATTTTCGTGACCTCAGAGTGGTGTAATCGGGAGTCATTACCGCCGACGTGAATAACAATCTTATCATATTTACATTTATCCTTAGCCAGCAGTTTCAAATAGGATTCAACGTTGGCCCCAGGGATGCATTTGACTATGGTCGATGGTGTCGCTAACTTCACATTTCTCAAAATAAAGCTACCAATGATCAGAGTTTTCTTCTCAGCGGGTGAGTCGCTGAGTGGAGAGAATCTGTTTGAAACGTGAGCAGGTCGGTGGTGAACCGTGGGCTTTGGCTCAGAACTATGCTTCTTTCGGACAGTCACCCAGCCTCCCTGGTTTCCCGGGAGACGGCTAGCAGAAGCTACCTTTGGTCGGCTCACACCGGCTAGGTGTTGGCTAACTGCAGCTGACTGACTTTCCATGACTCATTGAGCCTCGCCTCCAACGCTGTGAATAAACGACTTTTTTTTTCTAAGACCACACTCAGGACAAATCTGCACAGAATACTTTGTAACATAATGGGCAGATTTCCATGGTTTGCACAATATATTCACGCTCCCAGAAAAATAAACCATTTGGTTTTAATTATATCAGAACCTTTCCATTAGTGCCACTTTCAGAACAAACTTAACTTAAGTTTATTCCCTCTACTGCTATGGCTCTGAGGAAAAAACTGTGTTTTTGATCTGTCTAATGCCATAGCTGGCATGTAACGCAATCAGTTTCAGCTAATAAGCATTTCATGCTTCAGCTGAAACAATTTCTATGATCACAAGAGTTTCTTTATTGGTTATTTGTGTGTTTCCACCCCTTAAGGTGAATGGCAGGAACTTGCTGTCTGTGGATTACGATCGTACGCTGCGAACAGAGAAAATTTATGATGACCACAGGAAGTTCCTGCTAAAGATCATCTATGACACCCAAGGCCATCCAACACTCTGGGTTCCCAGCAGCAAGCTATTGTCAGTTAACTTGACATACTCCAGGTAAGCCCTTCTGTATTTATTATTTTAGGGTGTCCCCCACCTACTTCACTCAACTACATGAAGCTGTAACATATAGGTTAAAGATTAGATAGGTATTCGGTGCTGAAGGAAAGTCCAACAAGGTCTCAGTTAAAAAGGGGTCATCTCAGTATTTCTACTTGATGCATGACTTTGGAAATCTAACAGCACTTGTTTGTACACATTACAGTACAAACCTGACCACATCCTTACCTTGTAGGTTGAGTTAGTTGTTGAAAGGTGATAATTCTACTTCATGGTTATTATTAGTGGGTGGGTGTGTTGTACTGGAGTGCATCTGAAAGATTTTTCCAATATTTTGTCCACACCAAGGGGCAAAATATTAGAATTATATAGAAAAAGCATGCAACCAATGTGATCATATGGTGATAGTGACACCTTTTGTTCACAATAGGAACTGCATTTTAATATGCCCAGCAGGCCAAATATATATTTTATTTTATTTGGCCATAGTTTGGACACCCCTAGTCTAACAATAATAACACCCATAGTCAAATAACACCCATAACGTTGTATACTGTTATGATTGTGTTCACCTAATGCAGTGATGTCATTAAGGTCAGGTTGTAGCAGTAATACGCTGCCATACAGTGTTAATAGCACTGACACTTTAACTCAATTTTAGCTGGTAACACATGGCTTGAACATGACACAACCAGCCTTATATTTGTATGTCTGTGTGTGTGTGTGTGTGTGTGTGTGTGTGTGTGTGTGTGTGTGTGTGTCCAGCACGGGGCAGGTGACAGGCCTCCAGAGGGGTCCAACCACAGAGAGGTGGGAGTACGACAGTCAGGGAAGAATCATTTCCCGAGTCTTTGCTGACGGGAAGACGTGGAGCTACACTTACCTGGATAAGGTAAGGTACAGGCTGACACAGCGAAAGCCACGCACAGACATCACTAACTACAGTGTTAACAATATACAACTGAAATCATTGTGTCTGGCAGACTTCAAAGGCTTAAAGAGTTGATGTGTGCATGTATCATCATTGCATCATCACTGTGTGCGGATCACTTTTCATAGGAGGACGACGCAAAAAGGTTGTCAATATTAAAAAACAAAACCAAAGTAGTGCTAAAATATGCATAATTGTCATACTCAAAGAGAACTAGATAGCACACATGCATGCTCTCACACTCACACACACACTCTCTCAAGGAGGTACTGTGATAGAAATGCTTCTCAACTCTGCAGAGACATGATGAAAAAACAAAAGATAAATGACATGCCAAAGCACACACACACACACAGTTTGTTCTCTGCTTTTTCCATGCACAAAGCAAGGTTACTGTGTTTGCCATAAATTCTGGTCAACACTAATTGAAGGTTTTTCCCCTGTGTAAAATGTACTGTCACAAAGTTAGTGAGGGAAACCAGCCACAAAGGCCGTACTTAAAAACAGACAGCCCTCCTACCCTTGAGAGAGGAGGAGAAATGGCTTGTAATAGTTAAAAAGAAATGAAAACATGGCTCCCTTGTCTCTTAAGGAGGACACAAGAGGAGTAAAGGATAGAAGCGATGCCATGTTAAAAGTTAAAAAGAAGACATGAAAAGGAGTACCTCTCATTTTCAGCGGTAAATTATGTGTTTTTCTGTGATGACTGTCAACAATGTCTGACTTTGCATCCAGGGGTTAGGGTTACATTTCAATGTGAACGAGACTTACAGGTTGCAGATTGCGTGGATGTTTAGTCGAGTCCGTGGGCTCTCAGTGTGCTTTCAAATTGACAGGTTCACAGTGACAGTGAATGGTGATGAAAATGTGGAACGGCAAAAGTAGTGTATGTTAACTTACACCTGGCAATTCTGCATCTGTAAAAAAGTCAAACCTTGTGTTCCTTTGTTCTCAGTGATCATAGTGCTCCCAAGGGTGAAAGAGAGACATATTTTAATGTTGAAAGTAGAGGTGACTAAAGGAAGACAGAAGGAAAGAGAGTGACTGTAATAGGCAAACCACATTGTCTCTTAAAAAAAGAGAAGAAAGGGGATTCCCTGTAGTACAAGAGCCGGGACGTAAATCAGACACTTTTTGTGTTTGTTATTTTGGGAAGACGGAGGGGCAGACAGACACAGAGCCCAACACTGAACAGCAATGGGCCTTGTTTGTGCAAGAAAGGAATAATACAGACAGAGAGGGATATTTAAGGGAGTCTGCAAAGACAGAGGTACTGCTGTGGAAACAAGACCCAAGGGATGGTGGGAGCTTAGTTAAAGCATGTTAGACTGAGAGAGGGAGAGAGACTGAGACAGAGAGATGAATAACAGCAATTGTGGATGAAGACAGACAAGCATGATAGTACGAGTATGAGAGACATAAGGAGGGAGAAAGAAGTAATGAGAGACACATAATAACAGGGTCAGGAAAATGTAAACATAGGTCAATTTAAGTGTTGGATAAATTACCAATGCTTATCTTTTGGTTTTGGTTTTGTTGTTGGGTTTTTTGAGGGTTTCCAAAATTGCAGCAAGTCATTGAATGATCAGGAGAAACTGGAGGGACTGAAGTAAAGACAAGTGAAAGAGGAAGAAGCAGAGGAAGATGAAAGAAATGAGGGCAGGCACAATAAAATGACAAATAGAAAGAAGAGAGATAATTCTCCCCAGTGAAGTGAGCCATATTCTGTTACTCCACGTGTCACTTGCACTTATTGCACTTGTTTTTCATTCACTTCCTTCCTCTGTCTGTCACTTTCTCCCCTTGCTGAACATACTTACTGGAAGCCTCTTTGGGAAAAAGTAGAATTCATCATGCACAGTGGCACACATGCAGCATCATAACTATCTATATGGATGCAACATGCTATAACGTGGTATCTTCATGTATTTCCCCGATTCTACTGTAAGTAGTCTAATCAACCACAGTTCAATATCTGTGTTGTCCCAAGGGAGGAAAAGGTCTCTAAATCAAATAAACACAAAGAATAAGAATCTGAGCGGATTATTTTGCAAAACCTCAAATTATGGGTTGTTTTATGTCCAATGCCAATGTTTTTCAAGTTGTCACTTTCTACAATATGTGCACATGGCAACTCTCTAGTATGGTTAGGGTTGGGGAAAGGAAAATAAATGATGCTTGGGGAAAGATTGTGATTATACGCAATAAAAAGTCTTTAATTACAGGCTTGTCACATGACGCAAACTAAGATCTGCATGAAAATCTGATAGGCATACACACCCACCCACCACTCCCACCCTTTCTTGCGTGTGCGAATCATCAGAAGTGTCAGGTTAATAAAGGCCACTGTGTACACTTGATCAATTGTATTTATGATTGATTTATGATTGGATGTTACCAGTTAGATGTTAGCCACACCAGCTGATGAACGAGCCAATTCAATTCAGTTTTATTTATATAGCGCCATATATAATAACAAAGTTGTCTCATAGCACTCTTTCCTATAGAGCAGCGCTAGGAGACAGTGGCAAGGAAAACCAGGCAGAACCAGAACCAGACTCTGGGTGGGCGGTCATCTGCCTCACCCGGTTGGGTTGAGAGAGAGAGAGAGAGGGAGCTAGAGAGAGACGGGGAAAGAGGAGGGGTAGAGTGCGAGAGTGAGAGCAGGAGCCAGTGATGGTAAACAATGACTTAATGCAATGCTTCATTCCAGATGACCTAACAGATCTGCAAGACACCTGAAGGGTTCAAGGGTGCATGCATGACCTCACCAGATGGTTTCAGAAATACCAAGATATTCATCTAATAAAAGCTGATTATGAGATGTGCTGTCAGCTGTGCTTGATTAAGGAGCTGTAATACAAACATGTGTAATACAAACATCCAACATATGTGGTTAACAGTATATTTGCCTGTATTTGCTTCCCCGTGTCTTCTACCGCTCTGATGTTCTGCCCTCTCTCTAACAGTCCATGGTCCTGCTGCTGCACAGCCAGCACCAGTACATCTTCGACTATGACTCAGGGGACCGCCTGTCAGCAGTCACTATGCCTAGTGTAGCTAGACACACCATGCAGACCATCAGGTCCATAGGATACTACAGGAACATCTACAACCCCCCAGAGAGCAACGCCTCTGTCACCGTGGACTACTCTGAAGATGGACAGGTGTGTGGGTGTGTGCATGTGTGCGTGTAATGAGACTGCAATTCATATCTTCCATCGTTTTTTATTTACCTTTTTTCTTACACAACCTCCACACCACACAAGAAATACTCAAATACTTTTTTTGATGTATAAGTTACTCATTGTATTTTTAGCAAACGTTGTAGGTCTCTCTGTCACTCCTAATCTAAAGTTTATTGTTTTAAAACTGTGAGGCAGCCATGGTCAGTTCTGATACTTACACGGTGGACAGCCATGATGAATCTTGTGTTTAATGAGTGTTGTTCGAGTTTAATCAGCAACCCATTAGTCTGATCATCATTTTAATTCTATTAAAACAAAACTGCTCATCCTGACTGCTTTTTCTCTCTCTCCAGCTCCTCAGAGTTGCCCATCTAGGCACTGGCCGAAGTATACTGTACAAATATCGCAGACAGGTATATGATTTTATCTTTTTCCAATTAAAAAATTATAATTGTGCATAAATAACCTATAATTATTTAGCAAACTTATTATTTCCAAGTGCATAATACATAAGTAATCAATAATAATGTTTTATATTTGTAACAGTATCATAGCAGAATCATCCTATAGTTTCTCTGCAACAAAAAAAAAACATATTTATAGCAAGATTCGGACTATTAGATTAATTTATTGTTTGTTCTTCAGCTGTAAATTGTTATTCTCAGTTCAGTCAACCCACATATGAACAGTTAACAATAAATATAAATAAGATTTCTTCCCCCCCAAGATTCTGAACAGGATAATCGGATATATAGAGAATAGATCGAAAGAAGATTTATTTTTGCATCAAAGCTCTGTTTTCTGTAATTGAAAGCCATGGCAGGGAGAGATCAATACAGCCCGCACATGGGGAACCATGAACAAACAGAGTCAGGTGGACCCTAGGGTGGTGGTGAATCGTGACGTGCATAAGTAACCGCTGCAGCAGAGAATGAACAGGCAGCTTGAATAGACTGCTCAGGAGTCGATGGCAGCCAATGAAGTTTACTCGTGGTGTAGCTGATTCTGGATGAATAGGGTCTGATGTTCTACCAAGTCCAATGTTGTAAACGCACACTGCACTGTTTTATTTGTCTCATCAGAACAAGCTGGCAGAGATCCTCTATGACTCAACACGAGTTAGTTTCACTTACGATGAGACCGCCGGCGTGCTTAAGACCGTCAACCTGCAGAGCGAAGGCTTTATTTGCTCCATCCGGTACCGGCAGATCGGCCCACTTGTCGACCGGCAAATATTCCGCTTCAGCGAGGACGGGATGGTGAACGCACGCTTTGACTACACCTACGACAACAGCTTCAGAGTCACCAGCATGCAGGCCGTAATCAATGAGACGCCACTGCCAATCGATCTCTATCAGTTTGATGATATATCTGGGAAGGTGGAGCAGTTTGGGAAGTTTGGAGTCATCTATTATGATATTAATCAGGTGAGATTGGCTGCATCGATGTTAATTGTCCTTTAATGATGGAAGTACTTCATACGTCTTGATAAGGTGGATCAGTCATTAATCAGGCATTTAAAGGGACAGGCAGTCTAACATCATACAGACTAAGTGTTTATGTACATAATCTGTTGTTGTGTGTTATTGGTGTGTGTACATTGGCACCGCCTGCAGCCCTCCACCTCCTGACTGTCGAGCAAGTGAAACATAGTGGCATCCTAGTGAAAACCTTAATTGTGTGAATTTACCATTTTGCCATTTCCACAGCTGCACCTGGCATCAGGTCATTGGGTCAGGATATATGGCTAAAATGTCATATCACAACATTTTCTACATTACTGATGATATGACAGATTGAAGCAGTTTACCAAATTGGAAGTAGCAGCAGGTAGTCTCCCTCAGCAACTCTCACATAGTGGATAAATAAATAACCGAATTTACTGCCACAGCGTCTCCCACACAAATTTCTCAAATGAGAATATCTACTCTTCACTGAGAGTGAGCATAGAAAGATTCTCAAATAACTGTTTATAGTCCAAGTTTAACTTTGTTTTTTTATATTATTTGATAAACACAGGCTGAGCTTTGTTTGACTTACTCAAATACAACTGGTTGTCAATGTGTTTGTGTCTAACTCTGAATGTCTTGTCTGGTCAGTCATGTATAGTCTCTCCAGTCTGATCAGCAGGGCTTTGTCACTTTGGGGATTAAAGTTGACTTCCAGAACTTCCTTCCCCTGTCTCAGATCATCTCCACAGCAGTGATGACCTACACCAAACACTTTGACCAGCACGGCCGCATCAAGGAAATCCAGTATGAGATCTTCAGGTCCCTGATGTACTGGATCACCATTCAGTACGACACCATGGGCCGAGTCACTAAGCGCGAGATCAAGATCGGTCCGTTCGCCAACACAACCAAATATGGTTATGAGTATGACGTGGATGGACAGCTGCAAACAGTCTCCCTCAATGAGAAGATGATGTGGAGGTAGGATCACAACATTAAACTGATAAAACCATTTGATAACGCCAAATGTTAATAGTTTTATCCCTGGCCTTCCAGGTACAATTATGACCTGAATGGGAACCTGCATCTGCTGAACCCTGGGAACAGTGGTCGCCTAACCCCTTTACGCTACGATCTAAGGGACAGAATCACTCGTCTGGGAGATGTACAGTACAGGCTGGATGAAGACGGTTTCCTGAGACAGAGAGGAGCCGAAATATTTGAATACAACTCCAAAGGTGGGAATTACATTTTGGTGGTCCAACATAGCAGAAGTCCAGTCAAACCAGAAAGTGGCACATCGAAATTCATCCATGTGTCTGTATAGGCTGTGCTACAGTTGAAACTTGGTGATGCAGTATGCGGTAATTCTGGTATATTTAAATCTGGGCCATATTTTTACTACTAGGGGTCTAAATAACTAATACTTACCAAAGGTTTTGGTCCAGTAGATCGCCTCAGCTGGCAGACGCGAAACGGGCTGCAATGGCCGCAAGGTAATCCCTGTGTGCCACTGCGCCCGACAAAGTCTGTCGACTAAATGTGCTTGTTTTTGCCACTGAGAACATTATGGAAAGGATCCCTACAGAGACAGGCCTTTTTGTTAAAGAGTAAGCTCCTTTTAGTTTAACCAGAAGCACTGTTGTCTTCAACGTTTCCTTGAGTAAGACTTCTGTTTCGCAGTTTAAAGTTCGCATTTTAAAATGCTGGCTTAGCAGAGCCTTAACCCTCACTTTTACCTCACTTAACCGGACATTAACTTAAAACCACCAAGTGTGGAATTTGGAAGTGTGATTGTACAGCCCCACTGACGTTTTTACTACCACTGGCAATTTTCAGTTCTACCTACATTAGCTTTACCATCTAATTTATCATCTCACATCTTTATTCTTCCTTTTTATCATCTGTATTTCAGGTCTTCTAGTTCGTGTCTACAGTAAGGCATCCAGCTGGACCATCCAGTACCGATATGACGGTTTGGGTCGGCGTGTGGCATCTAGAAACAGTCTGGGACAACACCTACAGTTCTTCTATGCTGACCTGAACTACCCCACCAGGATCACACACGTCTATAACCACTCCAGCTCCGAGATCACATCCTTTTACTACGATCTGCAGGTAGCTACGTATGCTGGAAAAGCCATTCTAATATCAGCATAATGTATTTGCACAGATTTGAAAAGTAGGTAAACTAATGTGCTAGCTTTTCTAAACTCAAATGTTCTCCAGTATCTCCAGTCTAGCTTTCTCTGGACAGAGCTCTCCCCGACTGCTATTTATGAGTCACTTTTGGTTTTCTCTCTAACTTTTGATTTATGATAGTCTTGTTGAAGCAGGGTTTCCTCCATTGGGAAAACATGGTGAATGTACAGCATCTCAATTAGAGAGGAGGGGATGGTTTTCTCAGTAGCAGCCCCACTTTATCACATAACAATATTTTTGAAGAAAACCTCTGGCTACTTTAAATGCCTCACAGGTTAGGGAACCTTTAACACGGTGACAACCGGATGTGAACTTGTTTTATTGTGATGAATGAATGAATGACGAACAATAATTAAAAATAATAGTGTGATTATAATTTATAGCCTTCCTGTTATCACTTGTGGAGTTATAGAATATAGAGTTATAGAAACAGCAGTGTGATGATTTTTATCATCATCATCATCATCATTATTATATTCATAATGTGTATAACTGGAATGTCTATTGTTGCACAGGGCCATGTGTTTGCTATGGAGATCAGCAGTGGAGAAGAGTTTTATATTGCATGTGATAACACTGGGACCCCACTGGCTGTCTTCAGCAATAATGGACTATTGCTTAAACAGGTATGTGAGTTTTCAAATTCTGTTAGTGAATTTTGTGTCTCAATATCAGAGCACAAATATCTGTTTGTGTGTGTAGGTGCAGTACACGGCCTATGGCGAGGTTTACTTTGATTCCAACCCGGACTTTGTGCTGGTAATTGGTTTCCATGGAGGCCTGTATGATCCTCTGACACGACTGCTGCATTTTGGAGACAGAGACTACGACATCCCTGCTGGGAGGTAGGCGGACATATTCACTCATCCTCAGTCCACGCATAAGAGCTGGTTCTACATAACAGGAAGCTATCTGTCAGTGCCACACCTGACCAGAGTGTGTTTGTTATGAAGGTGGACCACTCCTGACATCAGCACATGGACACGTGTTGGTAAAGACCCCCAGCCCTTCAACCTCTACATGTTCCGAGGCAACAACCCCATCAGCAAGATTCATCAGGTCAAAGAATATGTCACAGGTAACAAGAAGATATTTACAGTATAAAAAAAATTAAAGCAATAGCAGTAACAAAAGCACTATGGAAGAAAATAGTGTTCTGCAAAGTTTTATGTTGGTCCCCTTCTATTGACTTTGGTTAATACTTTTACTTTCCATAAAGTAAATGTGAGTTTGGGTAATATCCTGAACTAAAAACATGTTTAAGCTGAACAACCATACCTATTTGTATGTATCTAGCTGTTTTGAAAAAAAACTAAAGTGATTTTTTTATTTGTTTGTGGATTATTCATTGTTTAAAGGTTATATGGACTTGGTAAATGGAATGCAACCGTTGTAAGGGTTCCCAAAGCACACTAACAGTTGCTAGTGCTTTGTTGCATTACTCTCTTACTGCAGTGGATGCAGTTGCCTACATTTAGTGAAACGTGAAACTATATTGTGATGTTGTATTTCATCAGCCTGATTAGGGAAGTGGAGGGTTCTGTAAATTCTTTAAAATTTAAGTAGTCTGCCTGTTTCTTTCCAAAATAATTTGTAGCTTTTGCTTCATTGCCCAACACTATCTGAAAGCTACATTTAGTGAAAGTGAACAGGTGCCAAAATGTTTTATTTTCCATCTGCCAGGAGGAAAGTAAACTTATCGTAGAGATATGAAATGATCCAGCATTTGTGTTGGGTCAGATAGATTCTGCATTGTAGTAATTGGAAGTAATGAGCTCCAACAATGTGAGGCGTGTGGGAACAAAAGTGCTTTGTGTGGAATTGTTGTAAGAAGGCATGAGAAATATACAAACCCACCGTCTTTACAGTTTACAGTTTGTTCAGCTGGTGCCTCTATTGAGTGCACACTCTTGAACATATTTAATTTTTCTGTATGCCTTTTCCAAATCCACTGTTCTCTTTCTCTGTAGATGTCAATATCTGGTTGGTCACGTTTGGCTTTCATCTCCACAACGCAATCCCAGGATTCCCCATTCCCAAGTTTGACCTAACTCAGCCATCACTGGAGATGAAAAAGAGCCAGCTGTGGGATGACCTGCCTGTATGTCTGCTAAGTACTCTTCGATAGGAAGGTTGAATGAATCATATACAGTATGATTTAAGAGGAACAATCCCCTGTTGTGTTAGCACCAGACCTCACTCTGTCTTCATAGCAGAGCACTGCTTCTGGCCACAAAAAGTGCTACACATATTTCACTGATGTCATACATTTGAATAATTTTCTTATAAAAGAAATTAGGACAAAAAAGATGATTTTGTACATGCAAAATAAAAACACAATAAAGTTAAATACATGAAATTAAGAAGAAATTCATGGAGCAAAAGACATATTGAGAAAAATCAAGATGAAAACGACAAACACAAAGCTAAAGTGAGAAAATGCGAGAGCGTGAAATGGCAAGGAAACCAAGAAATAACCTGACATTCATAGAGAAAGGAAAATCAGGAAATGTAGGGGAACGCGGGTTCTGTAGGAAGAAATTGAATGAATGAGGGAAATGAGGAGGGAAGACAATAAAGAGTCATCCAGCGAAACCAATCATTCATGCCTTTCTCGGCTTAAAGCTGCATTCTGTGCTCCTTTCCTCTTTTCTTACACTCACTCAGTAATTGTGGCTATTTATAAACCTGTTTGGTGAATTCACACATGCACAAAGAGTGAGAAACTGCACTGAAATTCAGTGAAATACAGGCATCAACGTGAACACCGAGGACAGAGACCAAAATAGATGCGGCAGAAGAATTTGGAGAAAATGAGGAAGGGAGCAAGACAGGACTGACTGACAGTGTTGTTTCAAGTGTGATTATGCTGCACTTATTTGTGCACTTTCGATGCAGTAATGGCCTTTCCAACCAGGAAATTCAGAAGCTACACAGATGTTGGATCAGCCGAACCCAAACGTGTACACACACACACACATACGGACAGAAAAAAGACACTTCACATTCTATGTATTGGCACACAAAAAAATATGCAGTTGCATCATGTGAACTAATTTGACCTGCAGCAAAAGAGAAATATTTTGCTGCAGGTCAAATTAGTTCACTTGTGATCACATAGTGTATATATGCAATTTTAGTTTTTTGTGTTTATAAATCTCTTCTTAGTTAGTTATTTAGTGTTTCTTTTCCAATGTATTCTGGTTTATTTTACAGGAAACAAATGCAATAAAGACATACAGTAAACTGATACATTGTGCAAAGATACTGCCAGACATCAAATTTTCTCCCCCAGTCCAGTGTATAACATAATAACATACACCCACAGATAATGCTCTGAATATGATTCTAAACAGTCCTTAAACATTAGCAACAGTACATATAATCACTCTTCTTCTTCAGTGTATCTGTTTAAGAAAAAGTAATTTTCCCAGCTACTCTTTTGTTAGGGCAGTGCTTTTCAACCACCAGGCCAGGGACCAGTATCACACCACAGAACATTTGCAATCAAACGTGTAATAATTCTATCACTTTATTAGCTATTTTTGCCAAAATTATCTTAAACTTGTTGCAGTCTGTATATAAAGACAGTCTATGGTGTACAAAGGTTGGTTACCCCTACAGAAGGTGGGATACTGTAGGTACAGTAGCTCCCTTCACAAAAAGTAACTTTATAATATTTAAATAAAAATACTATCAATCTGTATAACTGGATTTGCACACTTACCATAAACCTACCGTCTGAAACATACAACCTGAAGTCTGAAAGCGTCCCATGGACAGCACACACTGCTGCAGATTCAGTCTTAATGGCAAAAATCTGTGTGAGATATGGGGCTCAGGACAGACGAAGTAACCAACCCATACATTTTTAAGTTACAGTGTTTTTGTAACATACATATACAGTATGTTAATGATGCCTTAAGTAACAAAGCAATACATAAAGTCAAACATTACTTTCTCTTTCTCCACAGTCTATCTCAGGTGTCCAGCAGGCGGTGACTCGTCAGTCTCGGGCCTTCCTGTCGTTTGAGCGCATGCCAGAAATCCAGCTCAGCCAGCAGCATTCAGACCATGCCAAACCCTGCCTGTGGTTCGCCACTGTCAAGTCTCTGATTGGCAAGGGAGTGATGCTCGCTGTGATCCAGGGCCGCGTGGTAACCAACGCTCTCAATATTGCCAATGAGGACTGCATCAAGGTGGCTGCGGTCTTAAACAACGCCTTTTACCTCGAAGACCTACATTATACGGTGGAGGGACGAGACACGCACTACTTCATCAAGACCAGCCTGCCTGAGAACGACCTCAGTGCGCTGCGGCTCACCTCAGGAAGGAAATCACTGGAAAATGGTGTAAATGTCACAGTGTCCCAGTCTACAACGGTAATGAATGGGAGAACGCGGCGCTTCGCTGACGTGGAGCTGCAGTATGGCGCTCTGGCACTCCACGTGCGTTACGGTACGACGCTGGACGAAGAGAAGGCACGAATCCTGGAGCATGCAAGGCAGAGGGCACTCGCGAGTGCCTGGGCCCGCGAACAGCAGCGGGTCAGAGACGGGGAGGAAGGAGTTCGGTTGTGGACAGAGGGAGAGAAAAGGCAGCTGCTGAGCAGCGGGAAAGTTTTGGGTTATGATGGCTACTATGTCTTGTCCATAGAGCAGTACCCCGAGCTAGCCGACAGCGCTAACAACATGCAGTTCCTACGCCAGAGTGAGATAGGGAGGAGGTAACACGCATCAACAAACGTCTGATTTCTACCCCCTGTGACTGTCAAAGACTAACAAAAAGTTCAGTTTTAACACAAAATGGATGTCACAGACTGAACTGTCTCAAGACTCAAAACTAGCCACTGAAGAGACCCCAAAAGACCCTGTTTGCAAATTTGTTTTATTCTGAAGATGGCAAAATAGGTTTCATAGACTGATTGATGATGTAGCCCGTCACTTCAACGCAACTGACCGGAAACATTATGAAACTAGAGTTGTGATGGTTTAAAACATCATGAGCCTGCAATAAGGTTCAGTCTTTTGGCCATTGCCTTTTCTCTTTCATTTTCTCCAATCTATCTTTTCGTTCTTTCTTTCTTTCTTTCGTTCGCCCCATTGTCAGTCTTCACACAGCCTGCACGCATGGGGATGTACAAACTTGAAATAGCCAACTGAGCATTTTAACAGCCATCACAACTAGATGAGCCCGCAAGCATTTAGACAGTTGTGAACTGCCAGAGCAGTCAATATAACAGATGTCTGTGGATCCCTAACAGATGTTGCAGGTATTATGTCTGGTGGGTCCAGATGTGACCCGTCGCTCTGGGTTATAGACCTCTACGAGCCATGTCTATAGGATCTATTGTTTCCATGGCCGAAGCCATTGGATGGAACTGTTGTGGACTCTCTCTGAGAGAGACAGGCACAATAAAAGGACTACAATTTGTACGTAGAAAAAAAAAAACGGACTGATTTTTCTGTTTGGATTTTTTGTTTTGTTTTTATATATAAACTTGCATTTGCTTCAGACAAAAAGGGGATATAAAAAATTAACAAAAAAGTGTTTACATACTATTACCTATACCACTATTACTACTAGTACTACACCACCACCACCACCGGAATGGACCATGAGCTGAACAAAACCAGAAACTTTGAGTTTTGTTTGTGTTTCTTTCTTACTCATTTATGATCTGTTTGGTCGGTCCTAGTCCTCCTAATCCCCTGTGCTTTTTCAAGGTCTATAAAGTCGTACAGTTTCAGACCACAATCAACAGCAGTGTGTGAGGAAGCAGGGCGACCACAGCTGTTTCTGATTCTATGTGGATGTACTCCTTGCAGACCGTGTGGGCTCACCGGTCCTGTAGAACACTGGTCCCTCGTCAGCCCAGGAGTCCTTCACTCCTGCAAAATGTGACTCCGCCTCATAACGCATAGACCTTGTGCTTTTATCGGTCAAAGGTAGTAGTATTGCTTGCAATAGAAACATGTTGTCATGGCTTTGGGGGGCAGGGTTGCTGTGAGTAGTAACTAATCGTTGCTTCTCTCATTTTTGCTCGTTTCTCCTTAAAAGGGACAGTGCATTGCCATCAGTGACTTTAATGAGTAACAGTAATAGATCAAAAATCGATGTGGACGTTTTCTCATTGATTGTGGGTCTCTGTGCTCTTTTAGAGGAGTTTTCTTTGTGTGTATGTGTGTTTACAAGGGTGGTAAGGCAACTTTAATCATTTAAAAAGGAAAGAACAGGAACTTTATACAGAGAGTTAACATCATATGCTACCAATCTTTTTTCAGAGACAATTGAGATGATTTGACAATGTTTTATGCGTTATCTTTTTTATTTTGAAGGTTGAGAAATTCCACTTATCCGTACATCAATATTAGTCTCAGAGAAAATAATTTATGTACAGTGTTTCTACAGTAAAGAATAAAAATCCTTGAAAATATTGTTTTTTACTGTGTTTTTTTCCAATCCACTCTCAAAGGCAGACAGTATGAAAAACTGCTAGCAGAAATGAGCATGGTGACATTGCTCCATGCAGCTTTGTGATTTTTCTATTGATTGGAGATACGTGACAGTTATCAAACACAATTCAAATGGCTTTCTTTTCATAAAATGAAAATCATAAAAATGATAGTCAGCGTGTGCCATGAGCACTGCTGTCTATCATCTAGTCTGCTCAGGAGTCCTGCCCCTCCTGTGCTAACGTTTTCATCTTAGAGAATGGATAAAACAGACTGAACGTGCCCATACATTACTGGTGGGATGTAACTACATTAGTAATGCCCTTAGTGCCATTTTCAGGTTTGTGCTTGACTTGAAAATTTCCATCTTATGTTACGTTATACTTATATTCTGCTACATTTCTGTGGGAAATAATGTTACTTAATTTTTTATTTTACATTAAAAACACAAAGCTAGTAAAAATACAAAAGAGCAGACTGTCTAGCTGGGGCCCCTTGTCAAGTTTCCAATGTCGGTGACATTGCCCACAGAGGTAAAGTTAGCCATTAATCATCACGACCCCTTAGATTGAACTCAACTCTAACTCTAATGTGATGGCATTGCCTGTGAAATGACTGCAGACATATGCAAGACTTGTGATGATGCCATAAAAGCGCTGTCGGCTCCTGATGTGACAATGATGGTTATTAGCTCAGTGAAGACATTATCTATTTACAATCTCTGTCTGAGCTTATTTAGGTTTGGCCTGAATGATGAATCTCAGTGGAGTTTCAGGCAGAAACGTGACATCACTCAGATCAGCTGATCATCAGCTGAGTCTGCTCGCAGGTTGCAGTTAACCATTACTGTGTGTCTATGATGAACCAGGCATTCAAACGTACAGTACATTTCAGTCACTGCAAAGACCGATCACACACAAGAAACCTGCTCTGATGCCACAGTCACCTACATTTGCATTTTGACATGTTTCTGACTGAGCTTTAATATCTGGTTGAAGCAGAAGTCATTTAATATACTGAAGTGAGCTCGCCTGCAGCACAAATGTGGGAAGGTAAAGACTTTCCAACTCTGCTTTCTTTTCTTTACTCTCCTGGAACTGTCTCCTCCTCTCATTCCTTCTCAAACCTTGTTACAACACACTTCCTCTGGATGAGACTGAGAGTGGGTTAAGACTTCGGTGCTTGCTCTTTCTCTCTGGCAGCAGTAGCCTCATCTCAGCTACATCACACTGACTAGTCATTTAGGTTACGTCAACAAGGATTTTCTTTCATTCAGGCTCTGATTCGTGTTAGATCATTTATGCAGAACTTTGCCGTAACCTGGGGGAAGAGCAGGGGGCTTGTAATGGAATGGTTGCTGTTTGGAATCCCTGAATGAGCAAAACAACAGTACAGACCATCAAGTTGATAGCCTGTACCAGATGTGGTGGCTATCAAAAGCAAAACATACACAACATAAAGTGCAGCATTTTACTGTAGCGTCCCAATATTTTCCCACTTAACAGAATGTCACAGAATATGAACTACAGTCTGAAAAGATAAACGACAAAAATCTTTATTTACTTTATTTGGATAAAACAAAACCCAGTCACACTGTCTGCACTCTTCTCGGACAGCATTTCAAGTTTCAAGTTACCTTCTATAGTCATGTGGCAGCTACCCAGCGATGGCTGCATCAAGTCTGCATTCCCTTACACTAATGACACGTGACCATGCAAAATGTAAGCTATCATTATTTGACTCATCAGATTAATGAATGAGATCTGGTGGACTTCTCAAACAAGAGATGAAGGACTCTGGTCAAGTCCTGAGGTTTTACCTAATTAGCTTTGGAAGAGAATAATATGGATAAATGAAACTCAGCCATGATGGGGCAGTAAGAGAATCTGACCTACTTCAGCCTTAAAGACTTCCCAAACATGTGAACACTGCACATGTTATACAACTGAGAGCAAGGCGACTTGATTTATTTGGTTGATGAAGACTCACTCTTTTTCCTCCTCCATTGTCCATCTTTTCCTCAATCTGCCCCGGCTTCTTCCCCCTGAGAGTGCTTTGTCACTCCTGCTCTGTTCTTCCCTCAGAAGTGCCTTGGCTAATATAGCATGTGATTCGATTGTGCCCACTCACTGTGTTTGTCTAGTATCTGCCTCTCGCTCTTTGTTTAGTGGCCAAAAATCAAAGTGCAGCCCAGTCCAGTGATGCAGAAAGTGCTTAATGTGTCTCAGCAGACTGTGGTTTTCAACAGGAGGTTGGAATCTCAAGCTGGTGGCAGCTTAGTTCATTAGTAATATTTTACTGCCTCGTTGCACCAAACGAACATATTATCATCAGTGGGGATTTGCAAGTGTCAGTGCCAGATTTCAGGCTTTCTGCACACTCCACCCCATAGCATTTCAATACATGCCCAAACTCTCAACTACCCCCTCTGTGAACGTTTGTTCAGCGATCCATGCAAGCATGAAGAAACAGCCACCAAACCAGGTGTTAGACCAAAATGTTTGTCTCTGGGAAAAATGAGTCCCTGGAATGTTCTTGCCAGAGAAAAAATATCACAACAATTAACAATTTTGTATGTTGTCATCCTATCCCAAGACATTCAAACAGTTAAAAACCTTTTTGAAAATTGCCAAAACTTATCTCTTTATATTTTCCTGCTGCTCAGCAGAGATTACATTGTGTTTTGATGTTATTATCTGAAACCACTAGCTTCCACTAACTTTAAACTAATTCAGATTGTAAACTAGTGGGTTTATCATTTTTTAATGTTCTAAAAATGAAAACTTTTATGCAACAAAGTCTTAAACGCCTCGTCCTAAATCAAACAGACCAATTGCAAGGCTGCTTTAAAATTTATTTATCAAATACTCATATTGTATGCTCACACTGTTCTAAAATCTATCTTTTTAAGATCAAATAGAATACATCCAACTAAAAAGCACCTACTGAGCAAGCATGCAAGAAAGTGATATCAGAGTCTGTATTCTGGGGTGCAGAGTAATGATTCCAATATATTGGTGCAGACTTGCTACGGCAATGAGCAGCAAATCAATCCGACAGCGAAATGGGCTGCTGGATGCATTTACTGCCTCGGTGTGTAGGCATGTCGGCAAAAATGTCAGATAGCAAATAGTATACAATGTGTGACAGTGTGTTTGTTGAATGAATGGCTGTGAGAGAGAGCTTTTCCTCTATGCATGGTAGTCAATAGGAGAACCAATGAAATATCTGTGACCCTAGACCTATAATGTTCCTATGAATATCTTGCTTGCAGAATGTCAAACAATAGCTTGCAGATGGAATATTTGAACAAATGGAATTGAAGAAACACAAGCCTGGTATTTGTGTTTTATTAAAATGTACAGCATGGAGAATAATAGGGAAGTGAGAGAATGACCTGCAACAAAGGTCAAGATCCAGAGTTTAAGCCTTTATGGAAACACTTGTACTATGAAAGTAGGAGAAGACAGCACTGGGCTGATACTGGAAGTACCTGTGTTAAAGACTGCTCAGACTGAACATAAGACAATTTTAGAGGTGGTGGGAATGCATTTAGGATGAATGAACAACCATGTGAAATCCAGTTGGGTGAATGAAATCCAATTTTACTTATTTAACGCACAGTATGTCATTTCTGCCACTAGGGGTCTCAATCAGAACGATAACAAAAGACGTCAAAAGATGTAAGTCTATGTGTAAAAGTCACTTGGGGCCCGTGTCCATCGTGTGACGGACCCGGAAATTGTAATTATATGGTTTGGCCACTATGTCTTCTTCTTCGGTGGCTGGCATCCAGGTGCATTACCGCCACCTTCCGCTCCGGACAGTGGAACAGACAATAGACCCAATATCTACATCCCTCTTTTCCTTTGTTTACGTCAAAGCCTGGCGCACTTCCTGGGGGCCTGCATACAACACTGTCAAAGGCAGCATAGAGAGAGCCACACCATCTGTTCTTACCTTTCACAATAAAAGCCCCAGATACTGTATATACACTGTGTAACTGCTTAACAGAGGCAGCTTAGATTCACAAAATAGTTTACACCATCTTACTAAAAATAACTTTCTGAGCGTGTTGAACTTTGTTGTAATTTTATAGTGTTACCATACACATTCGTTTACAATAACAGTAATAACAAGAGCTGTAACAGTAGTGGCAACAGCGGCTACCAAGCAAGAGCACAGGGCAGCAGGCGGTACGCATCTACAGATCAGGACTCCGCAGATCTGGACTCTGCAGATCCAGAAGCATTCATTCCAGGGTGGCTCAAGGAATTAAAATCAATGACAATCTCAGTCCTCTGGGGCTCGAACAGTCTGCCAAAACACATGGAGAAAAGGTACATACATGAGTCTGGGACACGCAAATATGAGGACACACAAAAGACAAAACACCAAATAAAAAGATGAAAGTCACCTTTTCATTGTCTTTTCCAGTCATGCTTTCATCTGTTTCCCACCCCTAATACATTTCGCAAGTTCCAGGCAAGTTGTAAACAGAGTGTAGGTGTGTGTGTGTGTGAGAGACAGTGAGAAAGACCAAAAAGGAAAAAAAAAAAGCCTCGCCTTTTCAGCATACTTACGTTAGTTTAATAAAAAAAAAAAACATAAAGATTTAATTGCTTTTACATGTAAATGCTTGTCTCTCTGTGACCAGGTGTCCCTGAGGCGATTATTCGTGGGCATGTCTACACGTTTTCAGCAAATCCCAAAACAGCGGCTGTGTGTAACGTGAAATGTAGTGGTAAACCCACAGAAATTATGAACATCCCCCTCAGCTTTATGGAGCATTTTAGCATCTAGTAGTTTATTGTTTTGAATCAACAGCTTCCAACGTTACAGCATCACTTTCACTCACTGGACTACAAGCCATTAGGTTGACATTCCTACACTAGATGTCTATCTGAAAGTGCTGTAGCTAAGTTCAAGGAAGTGATTAAATCGGGCACTTAATTCAGTGCCATATCTCAATGTATCAGAGGACTCCTGTGCTAACTTTAGTTCCTCCCAAATTGATATTTGCCACAGCAACAGTGATCCTTGAGATGCTTGGCAGGATGACCAAGAGAAGCCATAAGCAGCAATATCCCCCATGGAGAAAGAGGCTGGAGGACAAGATCAAGGCAACCCAGAGGAAAGTTGGCCAGCTATCAGAACTCCTTGCACAAAGGAGCAGATACCGGTCCTGCTGCTGGGTTAAGGACCTTTGGGGGTCGTCTCATTGTTGCCCCTCCAGTGCACCTGTTGTTAATTTCATTAACCAAAGGAGCTGAAACTGATTAACAACCCCCTCTGCTACTTAACTGACCAGATCAATGTCCCAGAAGTTTAACTGACTTGATGCTATACTCTGCTTAAAAAGTGTTCCTTTCTTTTTTTTGAGCAGCGTATATTTTTGCATTTTGAAGGGAAGAAGTACATTACATTTTTTGGACATTTCTGTTGGACTGCATGGACTCTAAAAAGGAAGAGTTTTGAGTTGAACATTCATGTGGACAGTACAATTATTGCCTTGTCGACCTATTTGGGGGTTGTTGGCTTAATAAATAGTTTGAAGCATATAAGTTTCCATTTAATACATTCCTTTGTTATTGCCAGGAGGGCTTCGAGGCACCCCAATTCTTCGAATTTTACCATTTACCCAGATTGTAATAAGTGGATCACAGTAGCTCTCGAATTATAATTTTAACTAGGCTTAGGGCTTCTTATAAAAGTTTTAAGAGGAAACGCTTTGTGTCATTTAGGAGGACTTCTAGTGGTATATGTGGTAGATCCTTTGTGAATATAGCCCAATATTTTCCACAGATAAGGCACAATGCCAAAAGACCGCTCAGTTCTCTCCACTGCGCTCTCTCTCTCTCACAGACTCTCCCGCTCTCTCACTATCTCTGTTTCTCTGTCTGTCTGCCTCTGTCTGTGTCTGTCTCTCTGTCTGTCTGTGTTTCTCTCTCTCTGTGTCTGTCTGTCTGTGTGTGTCTGTCTGTGTCTCTCTCTCTGTGTCTGTCTCTCTGTCTGTCTGTGTTTCTCTCTCTCTGTGTCTGTCTGTCTGTGTGTGTCTTGTCTGTGTCTCTCTCTCTGTGTCTGTGTCTCTCTCTCTGTGTCTGTCTGTCTGTCTCTCTCTCTGTGTGTGTGTGGAGTCTGAATCTTTGAGACCTGGTTCTGCGCAGTCTGGATGAACACAGGTCACGTCCAGTGGATGCGGACCGCCTGCTGCTGCTACTGTTATTATTAGTGTAGCTGTTGTTGTGCTGCTAAAACTATTGATTGATTATTTTAGCTTCAGTAACATTGTAGCTGCCATTGCTTTGTATCTTCTGTATGTGGAATTGTACTGTGTTACTGTGTGTTCTCTTTCATCCTGCTCTCACCCCGCCCCACCCTCTATATCTTCTTTTTTCTCTCTCTACCCAACCGGTCGAGGCTGATGACGCCCACCTAGAGCCTGGTTCTGCCTGAGGTTTCTGCCTGTTAAAGGCAGTGTTTCCTTGCCACTGTCTCCTAGTGCTGCTCATGGTGGAATTGTTGGGTCTATACATATAGAGTTGGTCTAGACTTGCTCTATATTGACAAGTGCTATGAGATAACTCTGTTATGATATAGCGCTATATAAATAAAATTTAATTGAATTGAACTACAAGAAAACTGACAGCAACTCTTCAGTCCAAGGCCCAGCGTCACTATTTCCATTAGGAATGATATTTATTGGTGAGCGAAATTTTTTGTGATAAAATCTCACTGCAATTTAAATTCAACTTGAATCTTACTGCAGATTCAAGTTGAATTTAAATTAAAAGGCTCAGTGCCCAGGACTATACTTTTCTCCACGTGGCCCCTGAATGAAAAGGCTGTACACCCCTGACGTAGAAGACTAAAGGACTAGCATGGTTCCTGTATCGCAGTGTAGAACTAGTTACCCAGTGTAAGTATGATAAAGAAATATGTACGATCAGACAGCTAATACTGCAGGTATTTAAGATATAGTATTGAAGGACTTCACTTATATAGTATATATAGCTCGGACCACTACAAAATGATCAGTTATCTGGTTTTACTATTTATAGGTATGTGTTTGAGTAAAATGAACGTTTGGAAAATATAGAGTGGTCTCTTAATTTTTTCCAGAGCTGTATATTTTCAACCATAACAGTTGCCATAGCACTTTAACAGATTGGTCTCATTCACACACCGATGACGACGGACCATGCAAAGTGCTGGCCTCCATCTGGAGCAACTTGTGGTTCAGTGTCTAGCCCAAGCACTTCAACAAATGGACAGGAGGAGGCGGGATCGAACCACCAACCCTGGGATAGATTGCTTGTTTTTAAAAAAGGTCCTTACAATTCACTCTTTTGGTCTGCTTCCACCGTGACTCCATGTTTCCCTGTGTATGTGTGGCTTACGACTTGCCAGACATGACTGACATTTTCAGAGATACAATTGAACTATTTATCAGCTTTAGAAACCTGACCAGATCTGACCTTTAATTTGATCAACCAGGAAGCCTCTGGCATGCCTTGGAGCACTTTGGCTGCCGTCAAAACTTGTCATTGCCTCCAACCTCCTGCATGTCATGATTTCTACTGTTCACTGTGGTGGATCAGATTGTCCTTTCAAAATCAGGGCAGGAGTCTAGCAGGGTTTTCTCTGTTGACTGAAATCTGAGCAATACAAAGTGTACAAATCAAACTCTCTTAGGCTTGTTGAAACGCATTTTGGAAAATGAAGTAAAAAATTATCAAGTGAGACATAGATGATGAAAGTCAGGAAAACAAACAACAAAAGAGGTCAATTACAACGCCATGACAAAATAACAGTGCCCGAGTATCAGGGTGAAATTTTCCTTTAAAGACAATCTTGTGTGCCAGAGAAAACTAATTGCTCACCTGCAGTGTACGCCTGTCATTTTGAGCAGCGTTCTGGAAGCGGTCATCTCTGGCGTGTTGTGGTACTTATCAGAAAGATAGACCACTTCCTTAATACCTGGACAGAGGGAGGAAGCGATTATGAAGGAGTGCAAACTAAAGACCATTATTAGTCTTCTTAGCAGAGACTGGGAAGTGAATGATACAGATGACAGCAGAAACTGACAGAACACGATGAAAAAGAAGGAGTTGATTTCACTGCAGTTTGTCTCCCTAGTATATGACTACATGTGTCTGTCCATCCATAAATGCAATCCAATAAATGCTAATCAGATTTCCTGTAGATGCTCATGCTTCCCTGAAGATGAATCCTAATAATTCTGGTGACCACTCTCGGTACAAATACTCCAGCTCCAATACTGTTAGGACTCCAAAAATAGCAAAAGCAAGATGTTCATACAATGAGGTGCAATGAACGTTACAGCCACTAGTGGGGATTTAGACTATCCATTATGTATATGTAACCGCTTATCCTTAGAAGGATGTGGGGGGCTGGAGCTGATCCCAGCTGACATGAAAACTCCGCACAGAAAAGGCCCCAGCCGGCCAGCGTCTTGCAGTTAGGTGACAGTGTTAACCACCGCACCACTATGCCACATATATTAACTTTGGAAAAATATGCATTGTTCGAAGGTTCATTCTAAACAGTGACTTTTGTAATTTAAAAATGTGCTACAAATAACCCACATCTAAATATCTACATTACACCCAAAGCCACATGCCATACAGTGTGATGCAAGTAGGCTAATGATGACAGTTTTAGCCTCCACACGTAGGATCTCTGGTTCCGTTCCCCCACTGTGACCAGACGTTTTTCCGCTGATAATTAGATTTGAGGATAATACATTTTGTTTGATATTACTGATGGAACAGAAAGTTAAGGATGAGACATCAAAAAGTGTAGTGAGAAATAGGGCTGAGTCTTTCTTTCAAATCAGAGCAAGTTAGATCGAAATTATCTATACATGTTTGCATATCATTTTCACAAATTGTAGCTTAAGAGTAGGGCTCATACAATATCCTCAGATGGTGATGGTCACACACAGCTGGACAGATATGTCCTTGTGACTTCAAATAAGGACATCTTTGAATGCAACTCAAATGAAACTATGCATTTCCTTTTAACACGGACCATATTTGTAATTAAGTGTAACAAGTTTCCGCTACATTTCTTTTATCCAACATTTTAAACAATTCCTGTGACTTACTTGTGAAATGCAAAAGATTATGTATACGTAAAAACATCAGAATGTATACTGTATTTGATTTCCTTTGTAATGTATTGATGGACGCCACTATCCCACAGTGCTGTCCACAACAAAAGTGGAGGAGGTGCTTACACCTGACAACAATTATGGGTCGATTTTCGAAAGTGGAAAAAAAGCAGCATGATCATCTCAGGAATAAGTATGACATTTTTGGAAAAATATTTACAGAGGAGATGAAAGGATGGAAAAGGATGAAAAGGTGAGCTGGCTGAGACATAATGTCACACACACTATGGGGGGTAAGAAGACACAAGAGTCAAAATACTTTTCCCTTGTGAAGACCAGCTTAATGGCCCTAAAAGCTGGTTCTCGATCAGCTTCTTACTATGACTAATGATATCAAGACTCTCTCTAGCTCTTGCTATCTTTGTAACAGGGAACGAAAATCCTCTTCAGCACTATTAATCTCTTAGCTAATTGACAGAACTAGCAGGTTAAGATCAAATGGTGTTACTGTGAACTACTGTATATGTACAGTTCACATATCTGTCTGAGATTTGTGTTGACACCCCAAAAGCAATGAAGATGAATGGAGTTTTGTTTGTTGTGATCACATTGCAGGAATCATTACAGGTCAGCCTTTTCTTTTGACTATGAAGAAATCTGGCACAGTTAACACCAACTTTACGCAGTTAAAGCTTAAAAATAATATCAAAAATATAAAATATCATCATCAACCATCAAAAATCAGCATCAGTCTACCAACAGTTACAATTGACTGGAGGGTAAAAGTGTGACAGTGTTATGAAAACCCACCTGCCTGGATGATGAGCTTGGCACACTCATTGCAGGGGAACATAGCCACATACATGGTGCAGCCTTTCACATCAGCGCTGTTCTTGTTCATAATGGCATTCATCTCTGCATGGCATACTGTGGAACAGAGCGTTGGATTGGTCACCAGTTAATACAAGATATGGCAAGTTATCTTGTTTTTAGGTCATATTTGAAACAAGCCCTACAAACTTCACAGTGAAAACAAATAGCTATAAATGGCCAAAAATAAACATCACAGACAAGGTTCCATTCATCTCCACTGTATTCAGGTGGAGGCTTGGTCAATTTACTCTGTCTACAGGCTTCTTGGTTTTAGTTTTGAAAGTTAATGGCCAGAGTTCCATGAATTTTTCTGATGGCATTCATCACCTGGATAAATCCTAATATAATCATAACCTCTCCTCTTGCGCTACATCAAAAAAATCAGTTTGTAAAGAAATTTGAAAATCTGATTGCCTGGGTGGCTTGAGGTTTTCCGAGATCATTCATGCTCCTGAGAACAGTTTTCATCTTGCAAAAGCTTTCCTGTAGTATCACTATCAGGCCACAATTTCCACTTACATACAACAATTCAACATACAACGATTGATGTTGAGTTGTCCTTCGAGCATCATGTGGATGCTGTGTGTAAGAAAGCCCATCAGCGTATATATTTTTATCGGGAGCTGCAAAGTTTTAATGTTGACAATACTTTTTTGATAATGTTTTATTCCTGTTTGATTGGATCAGTATCATATTCTCCTTTGTCAGCTGGTTTGGGTCACTTAGACTAAAAAACAAAAACAGACTTCAGGCTATCGCAAAGGTGTGCAGTAAAATTGAAGGCAAGACCTTAAATGACCTCTCATTTACACAAGATTAGGACTTTGAAGAAATCCCAGTCAATCCTGGCTGATCCAAGCCCTGTATGAGGAGTTCAAGTTGCTTCCATCCCAATAGCCTTAAAAACATGTTACAAATGCCAGACGTGTATTTATGATACAGGATACATTACTACTAAAATATACTATAAGAATGCAGCATCTATGGGTCACTATTAGGACTTTAAATGTTTTTTTCTTGTTTAGGTTTCAGTTATTATGCAGACGTTTTTTGTGATTCATGACAATAAAATAAAACAAAATTAACTAAAATCAAAACATCAACAAAGAAATGGAGAGAATGAGCTCTTTCTGAGTGGAAACAGATTAGTTATTTGCCCTCTATCACTACACTGAGGGCAAAGACAGAAGGGAAGGGAAAGAAGAGAAACAGAGAAAAATAATGGAATGTGAGCGCATCTTATCCATGGAAAATGTCAATGAGATTATATTCATGATTTATCCTCTACCACCCTCTACAGGCCAAAGTTTGACACACAAACTCAGCAGCATAGATGGACAACTTGTGAATTACAGTCTTTTCTGGACACACAAATGTTTTTAAAACTGGATTATTTTAAGTCCAGCAATATTCATACCACAAAATTTCAGTTGAATGGTGCAAGAAACCAAGAGCACATTGCTGTACATCCACATTTCCTCCAACCAAACTGTTTGATTCCAGAAAAAGATTTAACCCAAAATGATTCTGTCCAAAAATAAAGCAAGGACAAAGCAATGGGTGTGTGTGCACACGCATTCTCACCATAAGGGTATTTAGTCTTGAGCCGGTCGTCAGCAGAGCGGGCCCACGGTAGCAGGTCATCATCACAACCATTCGGCATACCATTGTAACCAATGCCAACTATCTTATTCTCCTGGTTCACTATACACGCCCCCACCTGCAGATAGGGAGAAGTACCACAGTTTAGTCTAGCTGTACATTAAAAAATAAAACAAATCAAATAGTCCAGTTATAAAATAATCAAGGTGAAACGCAACAATCCATTAACTGCAGTAGTATCTCAAGTAGTGGTAGATTTAAGTTTTGCTTTTAGAGCAAACTTAGGTGTGATGACTGTTTTGGAGCTTATAGGCTTTGCTGGGCCTCTCCCCTGTGCTGCACAACTAACCTGCTGAATGCAATAATAACATCTTCCACTTTGGTGATTAATTTAAAATTTATTCACAAAGCACATTACACCATATAAAAAAAATTACTTCTCCCTGGACAACATAAACGTCATGTACCTTAGAAGCAAGCAAAACAAATGTCAAGGACAATTATTGTATGTTTAATACCTTTAACTTCCCTTCCATATATCTGAATGGGGACCATCTCCATTACCAGAGGACCCATACCAGCTATAGGTTCCATTATATATTTCAGG
>JAVQJF010025831.1:0-13943 GCA_036023855.1 Gadopsis marmoratus | reverse complement strand
AGATGGAGGAGACGCTCCCTGTACAGACGCCTCCACCCTGACCTGAGTCATCCTCCCTATCAGCTGACGTCACCCCTTAAAACAACACCAACCGTTTGTAGCTTTTGCAAATAAAACATTTGAGTTCATGAAGAATAGAAAGTGGCTCCACTCTCGAGCTAATTACATTCAGAAGGATGCTGGTTTGCTTTCAGCTGCCGGTAACTAAAGAACAACTCAACATGTTTAAGCAGCAGTTTAACAAACCTGCAGCTAACAGCTGAAAATGAGATCAGCAGCACAACATGTGAGACGTTACTTAAATGTATTGTAGCACAACTGCAGCCTCCCGTGTTTCACTCAGATGAGATTACAACCCATAAAATAAAGTACTGTAAATAAGATGACAAATTATCTGCTGCTACTTCAGGTTAGCGAGCTAATGCTAATTAGCCAATTTGCAAAATCGCAGTCGACGTTAACCTTTGACCTCTTTGCCTTCGTTACAGCTGAGGAAATGACAAACGTCGGCCATAAACATTCGCTGCTGTTTCTCTGTTGAATATCTTCTAATTATCGTTTGAAGGCCCAACGTGGATTCATCCGCTGCTGAAAGTAGTCCCCAACAGAAGGAGCCAACGGGCTCAGAGCCGAGAGCCGCAGGACGGACGGACTCACATGTGTTGGTTTTCACTAAAATATAGAATAAGACCAGACGTGTGTTAACGAGGGATTATTGATTATTGATCCTGGTTTCCAGGCTGCGTTTGTGTTTCCGTTTTGGGGGAAACGTAACGTTCGAGGACTGAAACGGCTGCAGGCTTCAGTTAAACTGCCTCCACGACGACGTTTCACACCAAAGTGCATCTGAGCTGAAAAATGCACAAAAGCACTTTGTGGAAAAACCTGCCGCTTCAAACTCGTCAGACAGGATGAAGGAAACTAAATTCAACGTTTCACAACCAAACGTCCTCGGAAAACTAACTAAATCTGAAAAAACACAATGTGAGAAAAAAACAACAACAAATTCAAATAAATCATTTATATTAATTCTATAATGGAGCCAAAACTCTGCCTGCAACCGACTCTCTGCTCAAACTAATGATTCTGTGAATTATCTTGAATAATCAGTTGATCATTTCGTCAATAAAAACGTCTTCAAAGTGGCCGTTTCGTCCGATCGACAGTCCAGAACCTTAAAACATGTCACGTCATCAGACGAGCGAGAAGCTGCACAATATTTCATCTGAATTGAAAACTTTAAACTGGCTCTTTATTTGTTAAAGACTCTTCTTTTCTTTGAGGGATGTAAGAACTGCTTTTTGTACAAAACCCTTTTTTAAAAATCGGGACAAAATAAAAGCCTCAAAATCTCCAGTTTATAAAATGTTTTTACTTCCTTATTCCTGTTAATGGAAACGAACCCGATCCTGAACGTCAGCAGCCTCAACAGCTTCGTCCAGACAAACACAATTATTCTTTAAGTCAGAGAAGTAAAAGGACCCGACGTGACGTCACATCCTGTTTACAGAATAACAGAGAAATGAGCCTTAATCAAGTTAAGACCACGAGAACTCAGTTTCCTTCTAGACCTGATTCACCAGCACAGGACAGACAGGAACCAACAAAACTGCTCATTTTCACTATTGATTCATTCGTGTTTTGACTGAGTCCAATAAGTATCAGAAAACAGCAAGAAATATCCAGCTGTTGTCCTGGAGGAGAACCCGGCTGCTGTTCGGCCTTTCTGTCCGATAATCAATCACCCGAGTAGCTGCAGGTCGATTCATCCATTAATCCACCGGCAGCTTCATTAAATACCAAAAAGTTATTCATTCAAACATGAAACGAGCATCAACTCGTCAGGAAGCTGCTCTCTGGGCCAGCTGTCACCAAATAAATGACCTCAGGGCGTAAAGAGCGATTTGATTTTCTGTCGATCCAGAAGTCGACCTCACGCAGCTGTTAAATATCCACAGCTGGCTGGATGTGTCGGACCACGTCCTTCACTTCGACTTTCACTCTTTATTCATGTTCACATTCTGCAATACTCTCAAAACTCTGCTCTCCCACTCAAACACACATAAGTAGCCTTTTTAATTATTACCTATCAATTAGCCAGCGTTCATGAGCCTCACAACAACATCACTCACTTCATCTGTCAAACCTTCTTTGAGTTTGTCCGTCGGGCTTTTTTCCTGTTAAACCCGTGTTTACTGTTTAAGTTGAGAAGCTGCTTCTTCTCGTTTTCATCCATCTTATTGGTGCATTACCACCATCCTCTGCTCCGGAGAGTGGAACAGGAAATAGACTCAGCATCTTCGTCCCTGGAGCCAACACGCCTCTCAGGCTCCATCCTTTTAGGAGTTCTGACTTTATTCTCAGAATCCTAACAACAACAGTCAGAACTCACGTCACCCTACTCCTCTTCTGCAGTGACTTACTGCCGAGAACGATAGACATCGAGTCTGTTGAGCAGGAGGTGGCGTAGTGCACCAGATGGATGCCAACCGCCGCAAAACTACAAGCAGAAGATTACTTTATATACATTATATTCCTATGAATGTATTAAACTGTCAGTTTCTATTGATGCAACAACACATGATGCCAAACGACGCCTTCGTCTCCTGGAGGACTTGTTCTACTCGTTCAGAACAAAAGGAGTAGTTCGGTCAGAGACTCGCCCACGATGACACGTCATGACCTCAGAAGAGCGGATCCACGTGGTTGATTCATGACATACAAAGCATGACGTCACAAAAAGGTTGGTTCCACAGAAGCTTGTCATGAAAATCAAATCGCTCTTTACGCCGCGAGTCGTTGGTTTGGTGCCAGCGGAGCCCAGACGGGCCGAACCGCGGCCGGGTTCTGCTCCAGAACTGTCTGGTCTGGGAGCCGGAGAGCTGACGGAGCTGCAGGAACTCACCTGTCTGACGGAGGCTGACGGAGGCTGACGGGGCTGCAGGAACTCACCTGTCTGACGGAGGCTGACGGGGCTGCAGGAACTCACCTGTCTGACGGAGGCTGACGGAGGCTGACGGGGCTGCAGAGACTCTCCGCATCAGCAGCAGCAGCTTCACCTCTTGGACTCTGAACTCTTTCTTCGTTTTCTCGCGTCCAAAACTTCTCCTCCCTCCGCCTCAGTGTGAGCGGAAGACCACACCCACCTGCAGGCGCTGTGGGGCGGCGACTTCCGGCGACGCGCCCTGATGACTCACCCGCGGACCTGACGGCGGTGACTCACCTGAGCTCGGCAGCACTCGGCAGTTTCCGTCAACGATGCGGCTTGTTACTCGAGGAAAAACCCAAAACGGCTAAAAATGTCGGATTGATGTTGAATCAGACTTTTATTTGGGGCCGATGTGAATAGAAATGAGCGCGTTATCTTTATATTTTGACTTTGTAAGTCAGGACATTTGGAACATTGACTCACTGTGGTGGAAGAAGTTGTCCCGTCCTGTAGAGCAGCAGGCATCAGCTGCTACAATGTGGGGTTAAATATGGAGAGAGAGTCCTATTATTATAGATATTATTGTTGCATATTTGCAAAAATGAACGTTATTTTTGTCAGCCTGTATCAGTGTGGACAGACTCCTACAGATATGGGATGTCCACAGTGATAAAGACACACTTCACACGTGAAGCAGTTGCAGAATGTGTCCTGATTGGCAGGACGGGTTGGTGCGTCCTGATTGGTGGAAAAGGCCCACAAGGAGAGACAAGATGAAACCTGCATTAGTCCCCCAGCGGGGACGTTACAGCGTTACAGCAGCAGCGGGGAACCAGAGCATTCAAACATCACACTGAAGGAAAAATCTAAATGTTGAAATATGTGTCTCTTTTGAGCCCGAAAAGGTCATGAGGGGTGTAGTGTCTATCTCTTCCACCAGAGGGGGCTGATTGCGCGTTGAAAAACCCCGACGCACCTCAAACACAACACACTGCTGCATTGACTCTGCGCGCACACACACACACACACACACACACACACACACACACGCACGCACACACACACACACACATTCTCTGCATAGTGACGGTTTTAAATGACACTGAAGACGCTTCTGTCTTCTCCTCAGCTGCTATCAGATCAGATCGATCACAATGTTTGAGCTGAGAAATAACCATTCATTCATTAACCAGACTGCTTATCCCAAAGGGTCGCAGGGGGGGGCTGGACTGAGAAATAACCATGAAGCAAAATACAGCAACTCTTATATGTACTAAATATATACGCTGTACACGTAAATATCAGTGGCACAAGCAAATAATATTTCATGTTTAGCAAAGTACACAAACACACATATACTTATATATTTACATATACTCAGACATACATGACTGTAAAGATGAGTCACATAGTGTTTTGACTGCGTTTGTTGTACAGTGATTCAATAATAAGTATAATACTGAAAACTAGTTGTAGTTATAAGTTGTACTTTAAGTACAGGCAGATCTTTGTCCATCTGAGGGGTCTGAAAAGCCCCATAAAACCAGGTTATTTGATTTGATTAGCTCCAATCGCTGCTGGTTATTACGTTTCCAATCAGAACCAGATCGCAGCGTTAAGGGAGACGTTTGACCTTTGACCTGCAGGCGTGTCGACTGCAGCCTGGGATGGAAACAGACAGCTGGCAGCGTCTCAGCTGAGGACTCAGAGCTTTCTGCCTCTGACCAGCGGCGACACGACAACATGAACAGCGACGGCCTGTTTGATCCCAGGTATCGTCTGCAAACCTGTCAATATTTTAATATATTGTTTAATGAACTTTGAGCAGACAAAGCTGACTATTTATCAGGAAATAGAGGTGAAGAAAGAGATTATTTTATGGTTTAAATGTGTTTGTGTTGTTTCACTCGGTGTGAATATTTAGGATCCTTTGTGTGTTATCATGAAGTACATTTCCTCTAGTACTGTGCTAAAGTACAAATTTGAGGAACTTGTACTTAGTGTTACAACATCTGAGAGTTTTAACTGCGCTACATTTGTCTGACAGCTTTAGTTACTTTTAAGATCAGGATGTTAATCATCAAATGTGTGACCAGTTTATGAAATAATATATATATAAATATATAAGAGTTGTTATGGGTGAAACTCCCCAACAGTAAATACAGTTGTTAAAATTCACTCTACAGATGCTGATTGAAGGTAATGAATCAAATTAAAACAGATTTGCTGCTAATACTGTGTTTATACGTTAGTAGGATTTAGAATTTAACTCGTGAGTATTTTTTCATTGTGCTACAGATACTTTGACTTCCAGCGCAGCAGCTCGTGGTATTTATAGCAGCAGCTGTCGCTCCTGTGTTTGTGTGAGTCACATTGTGGGGACTCGGCCACCATTTGGGGAGAAAAGGTCAAGCGTTATAATGTAGGGTTCAGACTTTCAGCCAGCGGTGGAGCCACGTGGGCAGGCTCGCGTGCTCACACGCCTACATTTTAGGACAAATGATGACATTTAAATCACATGGCCTCGTAGGAGAGCAGCTAAGTTGAAGGAACGAGGACAGGACGAGTATAATTTGAGCTTCAGTCTGCAGGCGATGACCGTGAGCCAACGTGACGTCCTCCGAATATCAACTTTAGTACGTGTGATTTTTCCATGTCCATGTCGGGGACATGCTAACGCTAGTCGCAGCTTTTCTCTGCTGTTCCGTTGACTCCGCCCGACATGTTCCTCAGCACTGTTCAGTAAAAACGTATCGGGGATAAAAATAAAGCGACGATACGTTTACACACTTTATGTAGAAAACTGTATTTGGGTTTTGCCTTTAATAGTGAGCTTGCAGATTCGTGTGCTGGTGACAGTCGACTGTAAATGTTAACCAGACTTGCAGCTGACGGCTTTCTGTTTATCATAATGCAAAGCGGCTGGTTTCAACAACCTTTGATGGTATTAATATGTGCGTTCCTTCATCGCAGATAACATCTATCAGCACGTCACTGACGGCTCCTTCTATTCTTTCATCTCGCAGCTCCTTTCTGTTCTCTTCGTGTGGTTTAACTGGAAACTTTCTCAACTTTCCCCCGAAACACAACTTACCTGCGAACCGTGTGGACGGGTTTGAGACTTGGTGGCCAAAGACTCAAAGTGTTTCATTTTAACGATTAGTGGATTTAAAGGCTCCAGCCAACAGAATCCAGGAACATTCGTTGTTGCTGCTTCCTGAATAAGAGCTAGCGAATAACCTGAGATGGACAGGACAAGTCTTTGTGCTCGACCCACCTGTCCGTCAAGCGTCAAACAGGAAGTACTTTGACGCGGTTTGAGAAAACAGGATTCATTTAATTTCTGTTTGGATACAGAAACAAAACTTCCTCTTATCAATTAAGTCTGACATTTAATGCTGTTTGTGTGTGAGAGACATCTTTTCCTCTAAGATATCATCTATAGAAATGTTTGTTGATGACATCGCCGCCTGTCTGATTTGCATACTGTCATGTCAGAGTGCTTTAGCCACGCCCCCTGTAACCCCGCCCCCCCAGATCATTGTCAGACGTGACCTGAACTCGTCTCAAGGGGCTTTAATTTGACTGAATTGGGTTAAAAGCGGAATGTAAACCTGTTTTTCATTCTCTCAGGGGAGGACAACCAACTGGAGTTTCTAAAGTTATTAAAATGTTTATTGCCTATTTTTAATAATTTCAATCAAAGTAACTATGTCAAGATGAAATGAAATAAAAACAAATGGTACTTTCTATAAGATTATGCTTTTTTCATCTTCTGCCTCCCAGCCTGGCTGCAGCTTTCATGAAGCTCGATCCCGAAGACGGCGAGCAGATCGTGGAGTATTTTAAGACTCACGCCCTGCTGACGAGAGAGAAAGCACGTAGGAGAACATGGTCCAGTTACACAGATGATCACTGACAGCCAGAGAAACACACAGAACACAAACACAGCAAACGGCTTTAATCACAACATTTAAACGTTTCATGTTCATGCAGGTTGTGCACCCCCTTGTGGATAAGATAAAAACGACATGTGCGTGTGTGTTTCAGTGCTGCAGGCGTCGGTCAGAGATCAGAAGAAGCTGCTGGTGGAAAACGGCAAACTGAAGAAAGACATCGAGCAGCTGAGGAGTCAGCTGCAGGACAAACAGAGGAGACGCACCGGTAGACACACAGAGAAACAGCTCTTTTCCAAAAATGTCCTCACTTTCCAAAAATGTCTTAATTTTGTCCCAAAATATAATCTTCCCTTTTCAAAAAAAAAAAATTGATTCAAAAACTTGTCTTAAATTAAAAAAAACATATGTCCAGAATTGTCCTCGTGAACATGCAGAGACAATCTTTTCAAACTGTGGTCACTCTCAAGATCTAAACCTCATCCTGGTCCTCACAAAGATAGAAATAGAAACACACACTGTGGGTGAGTTTCCCTCTGAGCTGCTTCAGTGTCGACTGTGGTCACATTTAAATGACCAACAGCCAGACTGGAGTATTTGATTTAATAAGAACTTTATTAAGTCAAAACCTTTTGAAGTTTTGTCCAAAAGATACAAAAGAACAACAACAGATACGTTAAATTAAATTCCTGCATTTATTACATTTAGTAACATCTCTGTTTCTCTTTCAGTCAAGGCTCTGTTCTCCCAGGCCCCGCCTCCAACCCTTAGCCCCGCCCCCACAACGCACGTCAATCAACCTCCCTCCCCTGCTGGAGCAACAGCTGCTGTTCCCACAAATCCTCCTCCCTCCTCTTCCTCCTCACATGACTGGAGAGAGAGGCAGAGCAGGAGGAGGAGAGGAGAGAGGAAAGGTGAGTGGAGGAGGGAAGGAACTGAGGAAAGGAAGGAAGGAAGGACAGGAAAGACTGACTCTCTCGCTCTCTCTTAGCTCGTCCCACCTGTGACTCTCTCACCTTGGGGGCGGAGCCTCGAGTCGACGTGTCACGCCTGGACCTGCGGGTCGGACGCATCCTCAGCGTCCGCCGCCACCCACTGGTGGAGACGCTGTCAGTGCAGGAGGTGGACGTGGGGGAGAACGCCCCCCGAACAGTCGTCATCAGGCTGGGAGGGCAAACACAGCTGGAGGAGGTGACGCAAGACTTTAGTCCTGAAATACACGACTTTTGTTTCCAATAATATTAATATTAATAATTTAATATAATATTTTCATAATATTTTGACTTTGTTGCCACAATATCACAACTTCATTCTCTAAACATTTCAGTTAATTTACAAAATATTCCAACGTTGTTTTGTAATTTTACTCGTTAAAATATAGTCTGCTGTCATTTCTTCTTTGAATTCTTGCTTTACTTTATTCAGTAATTTCGGAATCCTTTGTCTCATCCCTTTCAGTTCAGTCGTCCTTTCTGTTTCCTTCTTTACTATGCTTACTTTCCTAATTTGTTCCTAAAAATAATTGTATAAAAGGTGTTTCACCTCTGTCTGCAGCTCCAGGGGAGTCTAGCAGTGTTGCTATGCAACATCAAGGCCTGTAGACTGAAGGGCGTGGTCTCTAAGGCCCGCCTCCTCTGTTGCTCCACCGCAGATGACTACATCGAGCTGCTGGCCCCGCCCACAAACTCTACCCCTGGAGACAGAGTCACCTTCCTCAACTACCCTGGTAACCACGGTTACGACAATGACATTCCAATAAAAATAATTATCAAACATAGTGAATTAATTTAACAACATAAAAAAACGATGTATCCAAAAGAAAACTTAAACAAACAAATTCAAATTTAATTCAAATTCAAAATGGCCGCCATGATGTTGGGTGAGAAAGTGGCACATGTTCAAGCTCACATGCTACTTGTGTTAGCATGCTAACTAACTGGTAACACGTGAGCTCTAGCCAGTCACAACAGTCCACTGCTTCTGGGGATTCACATTAAACGAACTGATTTTGGACTTTTGGTCTGATTTGGGCCGACTGCATGAAAGTTGTCTCCTTCCAGGTCATGAACCCGACTCTCTCTGTGCTCAGGTGACCCGGATGGAGAGCTGCAGTCCAAGCAGAGGGTCTGGGAGCTTCTTCAGCCTGACCTGCAGGTCGACTGCAGGGGCGTGGCCAACTATAAAGGCTGCGGGTTCGAGGTGAAGGGGAAGGGGCTGTGCAGGGCCCCCTCCCTCACCAACTGCATCATCAGATAGTGTCAGCGAGGCCCCACCGCTCAAGATGTGCTGAAGGCACGATGTGCACCTGAGTGCTTTTATTGCTCTGCTGTGGCTAGGCAACCACAAGAGCTTGTACTGTTAGCTAACAAAAGAAGAAGACATTTCAGTTGCATCACTGTTGTTTATTGATTAAAAACTCACTCAAAACCACAACCGTCTGTTTCCTCATGTGCTCTTGTTTGCATTTGACCTGAAATAAGGAAGTGCCCACCGCCTTCAGTTGACTGGACAGCGGAGAATAAGGTGACATTTATCTGCTCGCAGACCAAACCAGTGTGTTGGGTAAAAGGCTACCTGCATTAACATTCCATGCCACCAAAATATGTGAATATGTGTACGACACAACAGAATCAAACAATAAAGAGTCAGAGTGAGACCTCTGTCCTGACCGTCAGAGCTCTGTGATGGTTCCTGGCTGAGAGGCGGAGCAGTCGGTCTCTCAACGGTCGTCCTCTGATTGACGGCCAATCACAGCTGTTGTCCAAGAACGAGACTCCTCCTCCCACCCCTTCAGCCAGAGCTCTCAGCCAATCACTGGCCTGTGCCAGGTAGACTGACAGGTGAAGCCCCGCCTCCTGCAGGTGGTCAGCGTGCGTGAGAACGAGTAGAGTGTGACGACGCCATTCTGGACCGAAGAGAGTCTGAACGGCAACACACAAAATACACTGTCACTCACATTACAGTGTGTCTGTGTGTGTGTGTGTGTGTGTGTGTGTGTGCGTGTACCTCCGCGTGCTCCTCCAGGTGTGTGTTGTCACGTGGCAGGTCAGCTCTCACAATGAGCACGAGTACGTGCACACCCTCGGGGCAGAGCTTGTGCACGCTCTGTGGGCGGGGCAACAGTGGGGGCGTGTCAACCACTCTCAACATGAAGTCAGACTCCGCCCCCTGTCTTCTGAAATACCTCTGGAAATTTCGGCTGAGAAGCTGGAAGTCCGTCGTCACGGAACGTCCAGAAACGCAGGCGCCTGTTTGGAATCCATCCCCACCTGCCGAACGCACGGTCAAATAAATCCTTGTCTCACTTTTTGACGTAAACTCTTGTAAACTGTGATTTGGTGAATCTGCGAACTACTGACCAATCAGAGCATTCCCCACAGAGCTCCTCCCACTCTGCCTGTCGCCTAGCAACAGCACGTTCAGAGCCAGCACGTTCCGCTTGTCGTCAGCGACTTGGCGACTCCAGTTGCTGAGGAATCTGCAGAAGTTGTTGCCGTGGCGACGGTGTTCCGAGCTGAGGTCCATCTCAGGGTACGATGGAACTACGGTTTTAAAAATAAACAACAAAAAACGTTTCCCAGCTTTTATTGGTCGACGGGAAATGGCATCACATCCTGAATGCATCCCTTTAACAAGCTTTTATTATTTTTCCTAATTTTAATTCCCCAGAAAGGAAACTATTGTTTGTTTTTTTACAATCTAAAATATCAAATATTGCTGATTTATTCGGGTACTTATGTTGATGCTGTGATTCAACGGAAGAGAAATGGTAAATATTGCTAAAATGACTAAATAATAAACGTATAATGACAGATTATGAAACTTATAAAAGCATTTATCTTAATTATAACAATGCAATTTCACAGTTTCACATATCTTTCTTTTTTAACTTCAGTTTCATCAGAACAGCAGTGAGTCGCTGCGGATTGAACCTTGACCTGAGCTTATAGGTGCGTCTTTACAACAGTCGATGATGAACTTGCTGAACACTTTAACAATCAGCTTTTTATTTAAGCACAAGACACAAAAACTCTAAAAGATGAACAGATTTTACAAGGCGAGTCTTACCTGCTTTACCTTACCAGCTGAGGCAAACGCACACATTTCCTGGACGGATCATTATTGGCGGCTGTGTGTGGTTACTGGTTAAATAATAACCCGTCCAGCCCATTTGTCTCTCGCGCTGTAGTTTTATTAGGCTGTAAAACGGACAAACATGCCTGCAAGATAAAGGGAGGAGGATCTCATAATTAAGATGCAAGAATATTCTTTTTCCTTATTATGAGATATTCTTATAGTTGTAATAATGTTGATACTATTTCATGATTCTGAGATACATAACAGTTTCCTAAACTCACCACTAAATTTTATCGCAATTATATTCTATACTATCTCAGGTATGATAATAATAATGGGATTATTGCCTCATAATTTTAACTTAAAATCTGAATCATTAAGACATGTCATACTCACGTAGTAATGATAAACATAACATATGTGGTGGGTCTTTTCCTAACTGTGCGTGTGCATAGTAACATTTCATCAGTTTACGTGAAACCACAGGCGGAACGTTCATTGACAAAACAACATCAAAATTCTCATATATATATATGATAAATGCTTTACTATATTTAGCTGATAATACTTGTATTTAACATTTTGAACTGTTGCTTGTAATGGAGTATAGTAATGTGAGTACTTCTTCCACCGATGCCTGAAACGACCTTAAGCACATGGCAGCTGGTGTGAACGCGAAGCCGCTCCGTCAGCGTCGTCTGTGTAGAATAAAGTTTGAGTGGAAGCCGTCGCTGCCTCCGGCTGCTGCAGAGAGAAACATCATCATCTGCTCACAGTTTATCCTGACAGAGTCTGAACCCACGCAGATAAGATCATCTGAAGCAGCCTGCACACACACACACACACACACACACACACTTCCATGTATTTTCTGCCATGTCAGTGTTTGATGGCCTCCTATCTTTTTATTGCAAACACACACATTTGTCCTCGTGCAACTCTGCCACCGTGACACGATACCGAGCAAACAGCAGCGTTGACTGGTTTCCCTTCAGCAACATTACTTTACTTTGTAATCATATTATTATCAGAACAACAGGGAAGACTGTGTGAAGCTAAACTGTGACATCAAGGGGAAACACAGATGGCAAAGTGGCGATAACACAGGAACAGTAGGTGTGTGTGTGTGTGTGTCTCTGACCTGAAACTGAACAGGCAACAACAGGGAAGCTGGGGAACACGGACGAAGAGTTACGGAAGCATGTAGACGGCTGTGTGTGTGTGTTGTCTTTATAACAGCCATGCCCAAACTGAGGACAGTGATGCCCGACGGCTACCAACCACAAAACAGAGGACACGCTCTCTCTCTCCCTCGATGTCAGCGAGCCTCCAGAAGAGTGAAATCGATTCTCGGAAGGCTGTTGGGAAACAAAGACATCACCAGCTACACATCAGCACACACGAAGTTTTGACCCTCTTGCGAACTTTATGCAAAACTGTCCTCTCAAGGGTTCAAGTGCCTAAACCTTTACCCTGGTGGCTGATTGAAGTTGGTGCAGTTGTCAGGTTTTCCTTTCCAGAAGTGACCACAGGAAAGACGTTTAGAGTGACAACAGATTAAAGCCGTAGTCGTTCTTTTTTAAACAATCATTCCCCGACTTAAGACAGAAGCAAACACAAGCAGCTTCCCATTTTTAATCTGCGACGATTCAAATGGCGGCTGCCGCTAGCTAATTCTGTCACCTCCAGGAAGCTAGTTAGAACCGTGATTTGGTTGAAAACCCATCTCTTGTTGACTCAATTTAGAACAAGAGGCCTGTAAACAGGTTCATGTGCAACGTGATGTGATGTGTGGCCGCGAGAGGACGTCACCCTCGAGCCAACAGCACCTTTCCTTTTCTGGACGTCCTATTCGCTCTCGTTACTTGAGACTCTTTGTTGCAGGTGTGACAGAGCTCTCAAGGTGGCTTCCTGCGCTGGGAGCTGATCGGCGGCCCCCGAACCTGAAGGCCATTTACCCTTTTAAGTGCAGGCAGCACCTGAGTCAAACCTACCACGGGATCACCTGCCCTCCCTCACCTAAACATTAGGCGGCCACGTAATGGAACGGTTGAGACTCGCCTGGCCTTCAACCTTCGACAGGCAGAGGCCTCGCTGTCAGGCAGAGGCTGAGGGTCAGTCACCCAGGAAGAATCAGCACGCTATTTATCTCACACACGTGTCGGGTTTGGCTTCGTGCTCATGAGCACCATGTCAGAAAGCAAAGGAAGATACAGACAATGTTCACCAACTTTAATGGATGTCTTCCAACAGCAAGCTCGTTAGCCGGCATGCTAACATTTCAGGGTCAGTCAGAAAAGGCTCTTCTTTGTTTGAAGACGCTGTTGCTTTCTACAGATGTTACATCAAGTCCGGCTCTAGCAATGGGCAAGGGTGGGCAGTGCCCACCCAAACGAACGTCTTGCCCACCCAATCAAAATCTCAGATTTTTTTTTTTACGTCACAGAATGCATAAACTTCGGTACTGTTTAGAACTTGCGCTCTGATTGGGTGGGCAGCCTACAGCCGCCTACAAAGTCGCGCAGTTCCCCTTAACGCTGCTTTTGCGAGAAGGTTTCTGTCAGTCCGAAGGAGACTAAGTGCCGCTAGCGAAGCTCAGTTTGACCTACATTTTACATTACATTCATTTCCTGGACCAAAATCTATTAATATGATCACTTCCTGTGCGATCACACAGCAAGTGATCATATTAATTGATCATCATGTCAGAGTTCCTTCTCCACACCGGCTCGACCTCTGACCCCCTTTTCGTCGCACCGTGTCACATGAAAGAAGAGGAACTAGGTGATTTTGGGCCATGAAACATCACAAATAGCTTAGACATGGATGAGTTTGTTAAAATGTTTGCCAAGGAAACAGGAGACTGATGTTATATCTGACTTTACACTGTTGGATTATATGAATATAGTTACATTGACTTTACACTGTTGGATTATATGAATATAGTTACATTGAAGTTTGAGTATAGAATTGATTCATTTATTCAGTGTTTCCTTTGGCACCTTTCAGTTTGAACAACACTTCACCTTCACTAAAGAGTG
>JAVQJF010025828.1:0-90647 GCA_036023855.1 Gadopsis marmoratus | reverse complement strand
TCTCCCTAACCCCCCTCCCTCTCTCCTCCCACACGGGCCTCCTTCCCCTTCGCCACCCAGGGATTTTTTTTCTTTCCCCAAATACCTGTGTTCCCGCTCTTCCTTCAGGTTCTTTCGCTTACTTCCAGTTATCGCCATTGCCTTACTTTAACGCTGCCTGCCTTTGCACAGCTGGTACTCTCTTATCTCCCTCACCAGTCTCCTATCTCTCCCTGCGCCGCCGGTCCGGCTGCAGATCCACAGATAATCCTCCAGCTTGCTGTGAGCTGATACACGATAAACCCCCTTTTCTCTCTGTTCCCGAGACTGGCCTTCACTGTTATTTCAATAACTTACTTCACCGGCCCCCGTTGTGGAGGAAAACCCACGCTGCTGGTGGATCCAAAGTGGCCCCACAAATGTGGGAATTGCAGGGACTCTGACTGGAGACATGGCAGCAGGCCCTCTGTATAGACTGGCTCGTGCTTCAGTGTCATAAATGTGTAAATAACGCCATGTGCTAGATGGAGAAAGTGCCGCGGAATGAACGGGAGGGGGGGGTACAGATGGACTGGAATGATAGCCTATAGTGGAAATTGGCCACCGTCCAGTTCATTATGGTTATAGAAGAGCGGCATATGTGCTCAGTGATTTTCCCAGCCCTCAAATCGTCAGTGTGGCTAATGTTATCAAGCATGACGGTGTGTGTGTGTGTGTGTGTGTGTGTGTGTGGGTATATATAGAGAGGGAGGGAGTCAGCCAGAAGAAGACAGGTGTTGCTGAGGGAAAATGAGGGTGCAGGATGGCTTTTATGGCTACAAGAACAGCTTTGTTGTGCGCCAAAGTATTCTTAAGAGCCTGAACCTGAGACTCTCGACCGCGCCTTCACCCTAACTCAGTCTCCTTACGGAAGACACGGCATGCCACCTCAGTGATGCTGCATCACCCCTCTGTCCATTTCTTTGCCTTGTTGCATCCGTCCCACATCCCCCGTTCTGACTCCCTCATCCCACAGTTCCTGTCTCCTTCCCCATTTCTCGCTCTGCCTCTCTCTCCTCTCTGACAGCGTTTTAATGAGTCCGATGAGTGCACTAATTCTCTCTCACAGTGGCAGCGTAATGTGCTCGCTGATGCTAAATGGCTCGGCTGTTCTTGATGCTCTCTGACTTTTTTTTTCTCTGTCTCTACCCCCTCTGTCTTTTCTCTTTCTTCTTCTGTTTTTCCATATCTGTTTCTCTGTCTATCTACGCTAATGTCATCCCCTTCCTCTATCACTTCCTGCTCTCTGTCTGTCCCTCTCTAACCTTCTTTCACTGTTATCTGTCTCTCTCAAACTCTAACTTCCTTTGTGTCCTTTCATCTCTGTTTCTATTTCTGTCCATCTTCTCCTTTGCATCTTTTTCCCTAAATTCCCATCTTTTGATTTCTCTCTGCGTCTTTCTTTTAACTCTTATCTGTCTCCCCTTCCACAACTCCCCCTTTCCCTCTTCTTGACTCTCTATCCCTTTCCACATCCTCTCCATCCTTATCTTTTCTTTCTTCCTCTTTTTCCTTCCCAATTTCTTGCATCCTTCCATCCCCTCTCCTCCTTATTTCCCTCTCACTCTCTCTCTGTGCCACTATCCTTCTCTCCCAGTTACAATCGCAGCTGTTCCCAGAATCCACCCCCGCTTTCTCGTGGCATGGCTCCCCCCCTCTCCCTTGCGCTCCCTCGTTCCCTCGCTTCGGAGGACGGCAGGCAGACGTTACACAGCACCTCCTCCTTCACCGACAGGGAGAGGTAATGAGTCGCCTCACCAACTCTGCACTGTCTGTGTGTGTGTGTGTTGAGTCTGTGGGTTAGTCTGATATGCATGTGTGAGTCGCCGTGCACCTCTGGATTCAAGTTTGCTTCTTTGCGTGTGTGTGAGCGAGCTTGTGAAGCAGGCATATTACCTCAGCGTGCATTGTAAGGCCGTACATGGAGTATAATTGGACAGTAGTGCTATTCTGTGTGGAGTATTCATGGCTGGCGTGTTGGTGCTGCTGTAAGATGTATCAGTGTTTTAAACTCCCTCTCCAGATGAGTCACTGTGGGCCTGTGAAAAGTCCATGAAATGGTGCTTTTTTTTTAGGGTATTTAAAGTTAATCTCAATCAGGATAATTATAGTGCTGTAGTCCAGTGCGCTCTCTCACTTCCTCCCCCCCATCAGCTTTTCCTCCACCGTCCTCCTCCTCTTCCGTCTCTTCCCCCCGCCATCCTCTCAGTCCCCTGTGATGCAGCTTTCCGTTTGCATGTACACCGCTTTTCCAGCTTCAGGCCTCTCCGCTCCACTTCTCCTCTCTTCTTCTGTCTTTGCTCCCATCATCAGGTCCCCCAAGCTTCCCACAACCCTCCCCTCCTCCTTTTTTTTTACCATCTTCTTTCTTTCTCTCTCACTCTTCTTCTCTGTGTCTCTTGCTGTGTCAGGATCCCAGTTGTGAACCTCTGAGGTGAATGTTTTTCCATATGGCAAACATTTCTACGGGGCCTGAGGAGGAACATCAACACGACCAGAGGGTGTGCCCGCAGCGCCGTTTTATTTTCTCTGAAACTGTGAAATGAATTCAGGGATCCCAGGTATCCAACCATCACAAACTCCATGGTTCCCCTGAGGTCTAAAAAACCCAAACTCATCTCCCTGCCGCTCCCTCCTTCCTTCCGTCCTTCCTCTGTGCTTGGTGTCGATTTCTTTTATGTGGCTCAGCTCCTGCTCCCTGTTTCCCATCCCTTGTATTGGCCCAGAGCTTTGCCAAGCTACCCAACCACTTTGCACTTCGTCCTGCCATGACTAATTTCCAAACAAGCAGTTTAACTGCCATGCAACATCCCATTACCCCTGATATGCCCTACCTGTGCTTCCACAACTGTTTCCAGTGATTCAGCTGCACATGCGAAGCTGTTCAGTATTAATTCTAATCCAGCAGACTGTTCTTTTATGAAATGACACTCCAATTCAGTTCAGTCTAGAAGGCTTGTATCTGGTTTGGTAAATGGTTAAAAGCCATTCTCAGCATCTCCAAACACTGAACGGGGTATTTTACAAAGCTGTTCGGCACGGATGTAGCCAACAGGCAATGTGTTTAACATGTCACGCTCCGAAAACTGCTGTTTATTCCCCGCTTCGGGCGCCTGAAATGCAAATAGTGTGGCTTTTTCCTCTGCAGTGTGCAGAGGAGCCTGTTTTGTTTCAGTTTTTCCTCATGATTTGCTCTCTTAATTATCTGGCTGACGTTCACCTCTTTGTCGAGCCTTTGTGAGCACACTTTGTTCCTGCTGGACTGTGTAGAGGTGTGTTAAGCATAGACTGGTGGAGCTAAAATATTCAGAACGGGGATGGATAGAAGAGGCATTCCTGTTGAAAATCAATGATTCCCAAAGGTTTTGGAACGATGCACAACAAAGACAAATTTATGTCGTCATGGAAATGAGCATCTGTGAACAGTACGCATGATCAAAGGACTGATGTTACCACAACAAGGAATCGTTTTCCACCTGATGTCCAAGTATCTCAATCTGGAAAACAACACCATCATTTCCCTTCATATCACTATCAAGTCACTGTATTATCAGCTGTCTCGGGTGCACCAAAGGAAAGCAGTACATCAAGGATCATCATTTCTGTCTCTCCAATGAATCTGCATGTATACAGTAAGAAGACCTGTGAGAGTTGCTTCAAATCTATTATTTATAAATGTCTATTTTATCTATCAGTGAGTGATATCTTACAAAACCTTTCAAAGCCAAGTGTCATTTTTCTAAGCATCTTTGAGACATGAAACCCCAACTTACACACATTTCCACTACAGACATAGTGCTGGTGGCATCATGCGTGTCTCGTGCAATCCTCCAGATATCCAGTCTTGTGATTTTTGGTAGCATTCCTGTAGAAATGTGGTCTTTCTGTACCATGGAAGTTAAATAATAAAAGAGAACACTGGCGTTTTAGCTTTGTGTCTATCTGTTTATTTCTGTGCATGCTGAATGAATTCCCCTGGGAGCTGTGCAATCTGCAATGCTTTATGGGAAGGACAAAAGCTTACACTGTGCATTTTAATAGCTACCCCTGTATCCTAATCTTTTTCTCCCTGAAGTGAACACTTAGTCCACCGCCTTGCATTGATTTTGAACCACAGTCTTGGCATTAAAAAGTCCTGCATGTGCCAATCATGTTTTTACCCGAGAGGAGCAGCTGAAAAGGAAGAATAAGGCAGCCGCTTGTGTCTGATGCGCTTCCTTATCTCCTCACCTCATATGGATTCCTCTCGCTTCAGAAAGATGCTAAGCAAGAATTTCCTCTGTGTACAGTTTTTCAAAGAAATGTCAATAAAATCAAGGCGTGCGCCAAGAGGAGATATGCCACCCGAGTGTATTGAGATTCTCTACCAGTCTGATGCAAAGCTAGTGTTTCCGTCACCTCTGGGTATTTTACGGATCAATCAAAGTAATTGATTGGCTTTGTTCCATTCGAAAGTTTAATGACCGTCTAGTTATGAGATATATCAGCAGACGTTGCAGTATTCTGTAGCCGCGGTGGCCAAACAACAAACACTAATGCAGATGTAAGGCGTGAACTTGCATATGCAGAGTTGTCGCTCACACCTATAATAAAAACACACGTGACTCTCCTGCCATCCAATCACAGGTATGCCAGCTAACCCTCAGTGACAAACACTCTGAGAGGTGTACAGCTGTTAGAATTCACAGCTTCAATCTGGTAAAAACCTTTAACCAATGAAGCTCAATCACACTGACTGAATTTAACACCACTATTTATAGAGGTGGGAGAGATGTTGGAGGGAGGGTAGGTGGAGAAAGACGCAGGTTTAAATGAAACAGGATCATCAATTCCCAGTCTATTTCCCTCTCACTATCGCTGCTGGTCAGCTAATTGCCGCCATTAACATCATGCAGGATGAAGAGCAGGGAATTTGGTAAGAAACAGAATCAAAAGAGTGAGAGATGGACAGGGCAGGCATGACAAAGGCAGTTTTGAGTGCATGATGGAGGTACAACAGAGGGTTGCTGGCAATTATGACATGGGAATAGAAGCTCTGGGCAAAACATACGCATATGAAATATGAATGCACTTGGTGTGTGTGTGGGGGGATGTGTTGCCATGCTGGTTGCGCACAGGGGAAGCCTTGGCTCTATAATACATTAGTCCCTTTGGGGACATGCCCTAATTAATGGCTTGACCTCCTAACGGGTAGCCCCCTTCTGCGAGTTAACATTTAGCTGTGCACCCTCCAGAGATGCACTTTGAAGTGCATTTAATAAAAGAAGTGACAGTGACATTAATGAGACAGTCAGGATAAGTACAGGGCTTCATTTTATTTCCCGACAATTTATATTCTGATTTTATACATTTCTCGACTCAGCAGAGAGAAAAAATACAAAGCAACATAGAATTAATCTAAACCAAAAGGACATTTTTAAATCAACAGAGATACACACATATGCGTCAAATATACTGATCATGTTTCTGGTGAAAGGCAACTGACTCCTGCTGCAGACTGTTCCGTCTTGATGTGTTGTGTGTATGTGTTTGTGTGTGTATACCGTGACAGTCCGCCTATTAGGCTATTAACAACTGCAAGAGTGGATGCCACACCTGTCATTTTCATCAGCCAGTGTGTGTTTCTGAATCCGTCAAGGTGAGATCTGGTGACAAGAAAAGTTCCCATGAATCTTCCTGGTTTTACTGTGGCGAGTGTATGTGAAGGGTGTCCGTGAACATTGGTCACAATGCTTCCTTTTGTCCGTCAAAATGTCCATTAATCTAAGAGTGTCCACGAGTACCGCCGTCTCCACATCTCAGTCTCTTGCCTTCAGTTGGACTTGGACCAGATCTTCCCACTGCCACGCAACCTGAGTGGGAAACAACCAGTGTTTGGGATCCATTAAAATAATTTTATGATATACATGTTTACTTTCCACTTGTACTAAACCAGCATATTACTACTGATGCAACCTGGGTGCAGGTGTGTCTTTGTGTTGAAATATCTAATATCTGTCTTTAGTATTTTTGCACTGAAATTCATCTCAGTGGATTTTCTATTTCTGCAAATTAAAAAGAATTATTGCAAAGAAGCTATTTCTAATAATAACTGCTGTACAATCAGTCCCATCCTTTAAACAGCTTTATATAGAAATGGTGTCAAAACTCATTTTAATTTGAGGATTGAGGTTAAGCTATCATTAATTTGGATTTCAAAACATTAAGTGGATCTTCACTTGAATGAAGTGCACTGCTGAGTGACAAAAATTATAGGCCTCTGTGCTTCATGAAAATGTGACAGGCAGCCAAAAAATAATCACTGCTTTCTGTTTAGCAGCAACAACATAAAACAGCAGATGAGCAAAGCATCTCGTCTGATCACTGGAGGGGGAAACCGTTCTTTCAGGAGGAGAGTACGTACAGGAGGAGTGACATTTTACAATCCAGGACAGATGTGAAATTAGCCATCGGTAATTGGGCCGGATGGAAGCAGAACAGGAAAATATAAAGCCCTGATAGCAGGGTTAGAACATTGCTGCAAAACACTGATGTGCATCTGATAATAAAGCTACTTCATGCAGACACATGCACACACTCACACACAGGCAATCCACTTACACTGGCAGCTGGCTTTTTAATGTTTTTTGAAAAAATGGAAACATAGCGGTTCTCTGTTTAATTAAACCAATGGCTTTAATTTAGTGTTTGAAGTAGAGTCTTTATAGTTCTGCGTTATAACTAGGTAAATTTGTATTTATAAAGCACCTTTCAAAAACCACAGTTACAAAGTGCTTCACAGAAAAACAGAGAGGCACTAATAAAAGAAACTTAATGGAAAAAACCTCCACATGCAGCTGTGTTTCAATTTTGTGACGTGTAGGAACAAATAGCACTTCCTGCTTGAAAAAAACCAAAACAACACAAACCTGATTTAAGGGCGCACCAACAACTCTGAATAAAAAATAATTTTAGTCAATTATTCTACATGGCCAAACATATTTTATGTTCAATTTCTGAACATGTTTGAACATGATGTTTGGCCATGCTTTAGAAAAATGAATGCAATTTCTATGCAAACTCTGTGGAGGTTCATTTGATTATAAAACCATAACATCCAAGATGTTCAGAGAACTTCATTCATGTGGACAATATTTGGCTGCAGTCTTCTTCTAGGTTTACGGTGGTTGGTATACAGGTGCATTACCGCCACCTTCCACACTTAATATCTACATCCCTCGTTCCTCCCGCGCAGTCACAGACCTCCACATAACCACTGTAAATACAGAAGGTGATGTCACAGTACTCACCCTTTCACCTTTGAACTTTTTTTGCCTGGTTGTCGTGGTTCCTGAGAGGAGGCGGGGTCTCGTGGTTCTGCAGGCTGGTCTGCGTCCTGATTGGAGGCGGCTCCAGCAGGTGCGGGGCCTGACGATGGAGAGGCAGCGCTGGCCTTTAACGTTTTCTGCAGGTTTGAAACCTGATGGGAGAGATTAAAGATTTAAAGAGGAGGGATGAGTTAAAGGATGGGTTCACATTTTTTCTGTCTTAAAACAATACTCAGGTGCCCATATTAACATTGAAACAGGTTTAGTTGCTGTAATTGATCCTACTGTTCATACTGGCCATTAAGAGATCCCATCGTAATGCAATTTCAATGTAAGTGATTGGGGACAAAATCCACAGTCCCTGTTCTGTGTAAAAATGTAGTGAAAAGTTTATACGAAGCTAATATGAGGGAGCAGTCTGAGTTAATCAATGAAAGTGGGTGTCTCCAAAGGTTACAGACCATTTAGTACATATTTCCCTCTTTGTTTCCACAGACAGTGTTTCCTTGCTGAGCTGCAGTTGAGGGACAGAAACACAAAGCCTGAATTTCTTACTAAGAAGACTGTAACCTTGAATGTATTTTTACACAAAGCAAAGATTGTGAATTTTGTCTCCCATCACTTACATTAGAAGCACATTAGGAAAAGATCTCTTCACAGCAGCTATGAGCAGGAATACTGATTGCCGCAAGCAAAACCTGTTTTTAAGGGCACTTGACTATTGTTTTAAGACTGACGTGAAGAACTGTGAAACTATCCTTTAAAGTTAGAGGTATGAACCCGCTGCAGCCTGGGTTTACCTCCAAACAAGAAATATGCAATCAGGGAGAAAATAAAATATCACAAGTTGCTGGAAGCATAAAAAACAGATGTGGAAGAGAAAAGAGTCACGTTTACTGGATTCTCTGGCAGTGAAAGAGTGAACTGTAGAATGAACAGATGAGACACTAACCTCTGTTTCCACTTGGACTTTGACCTTTAACTGACTCTCTCTGTACTGGTTTGCCCTCGAGACCTGCTCCTCAATACCACACAGCACTGCCTCACACCCTGTGCACCTGAGAGAGAAAAGACAAGGCATGGAGGGTGAGAGAAAGCCGATTGCGAGTTAGGAAAACAGTTAATTGAGACATAAATCTAAAATCAGTGTTCACAGACACAGAGGTGATACTGACCACTCCTGCAGCGTGTTGATTATGTTTGGGAGCTCGTTGGGGCCGAGGTCCCGACCCACACTGCAGTCCACCTCCACCTGCTGGTTCCTCTGGTCGAGTTTGCCCTGGATGATGTCACAGTAAACGGCATCGATCAGCAGGTCCTCCAGTTCCCGCACATTCTTCAGCTCCAGCTGCTGCAGGAGCAGCGAGTACGGCAGGCACTGAGGGGGGAAAAACACGACGAGACTTCAATCCTTATATTCTCTTCTTTTTTTAACTAAAGGTATGCAAGCAGATAATTTGGTTCCACTTTAAAAACATTACAGTGAAATTGCCCATTTGTCTAAATTTCACTGCCAGAGGAAGATGAAAAGAAATTTTGGACAATTTGACAATCCTCTACTGGTCAATTAGAGATTTCAAGCCTACATACGGGAAAAGCAGTGACATATTAAGGAGACAAACAGGGGCAGGAGTGAAAAGAGCAATGGAAAGTGAGATTAAGTATTTAAAAAAAAAAGAGGTAGTGAGAATATTGAATCAATTATTTATCAGGAGCAGAAAATGAAAAGGGCATGAGGAGAGGTGCAGTTCAGTTGGAAGGTGCAAATGAGAGACCCCGTAAAAAAAAGAAAATGTAACACTTTATCATGGAGAGAGGGGTATTAAGTCTGAAATGACATGAGTTCTGCCGGTAACATTGTGTTGGGAAACTTGAGGCTGAAAGGCTTGTCTTTTGCTGAAATTCTAATTTAGATGATATGAAAACAGCCACAAGCTTGAAATCACAGCTAACCTCAAAGGAATTTGGATGGAAACATTTGGATTATGCATCTGAACAAAATAGCAAAGCCATATTTAAACATCATTAATATCTTGCTTTATGATGCCTACAGCAATGTGATGGCTGCGGAAGTTAAGAGTTATTTTCACATAAACACAACATTGCAGTTCACCTGTATACGAGAAAAGAATGAACCAGTACCTTGAGGTTGGATGCCAGGCTAATGATGGACAGATGGCGGAGTTTGTTTCTCTGCGCGGGGGTCAACTCGGGAAGAGAGGCTGCTCTCTCTGCAGCAGCAGACAAGAGCATAAAATTAGAAAAAAAGACAATATATACCAGGGCAGCGTGTAAGTGTCACTTTGCTGAGGGTCACAGTCACACATAATCGAGGCACTACTTATTACTTTGAAGTGTAATGTTACACAGAGACACGTAGGTGAGTGTGGAGCTGTTTAAGCAGTCAGAGAACAGAGTCGGGAGGAAGTCGGTCTCCAGCGACTGTCTCCTGCTGTCATGCTCCCCTGGAGACGGGACTCGCACCCTCCGATGCAGCGGCTCTGACAGCTCCTCCACACAGCTCTATGAAAGTAAACGTGCTCCCTGCCTGCATGACTCGAAAGGGAAGGGAACAATAAAGTAGGCTACAATCTTTTTCCAGGCTATTGGTTAATATTCAGCATAGAATTAGACATGCTGAACATTCCTCTTCTTGTTGAAGCTTCCCACTGCATTACATAGACAGCAAATTAAGTTTATTTATTGTTAGTTTATTGTCAATTTGTGCCAGAACTTCTGCAACACAATCAGAACGCTTGATGAAAACTTGCCCAAACATATGAAAGCACTCCAGTAATTCTATCTGTGAATAACCTGCCTGCAGTGTCTCATGTGAGCGTGTTTAAGCCTCTATGTCAAGGTGCCTGCCTTAAAGCGAAGAAATACAGCTCATAATAAAAGAGTTGCAGGGCTGCCCTATTACTTATTTACACTGTGCTGCCACTGCAATACCTTTGTAGTCGCAGTAGGTTCCATAGGCAAAGAGGTTCAGGAGCTGGTACACTGGTGCATGAGGGCCATTCTCCAGCTGTGGTTCAGAGGGAAGATGAGGGGAAAGAGAAAATGATGTGGCAGAACACACAACTAACTCTTCACACAACTTCAAATCTGCAACTGCATTTTATTTATGCACACGAGGCAACTCCAAGGAGTCGTCTGTGTGGGAGAGAGAGCGAGATTCACTATGACTATAGGATCTCAAACATTAGGGGTTTGTATAGTATTGAGTAATAGTATTAAATTGTAGAAAGAAAATAAATTGTTGTGTATTGTACTAGTTGTACTGTACAGCAATCAAAGAATAATATAGAACCTGCATATTTAATAGAAATGACACAAATGTTTTTCTATAGATGAGCCCAACAGATTGAATTGATTATTGTTGTTCATCTGATTTCTATAAATGATTTGAGTGCGCATGTCTGGGAAGCAGTGAAGAGCAAAAGAAAATGTTCTCCGTCTGCTGCTGAGCCACGAATATTGTTTGAAAAGAAGACTCTTGGAAATTTAAGTGTTTATTCATCCCCCAAGAGAAGACATATTATAAATAGCCCAATGTTGTGGGAGATTGTGGATAAAACTTTAAAACCTCTGACAAAATTGCTGCTGTAAACAGATAAAAAAATAAGATAACATGCTTACTTGGTAAGTATTACTGGCTGTTTCATTCATCCAAGTCAAGAAAAACTAATATTAAAGTAGAAAACCACTGAGGGAAACGGAGAGGTAAAGCCTTGTCTTACAATAACAGAGTTTTGCATTTTTGTGTTATAGATTAGAATGCATCTTTTTAATTTGCTGTAAATGTTCTTCACTGTGGTCACTGAAGAATTTTCATTATCAGAACCATTTCTCAGTGCTTCTCTGTTGTCTCTCTAACTCACTGTTCCTACCAGGCCTCTCTTCCTCTGTGTTTATCCAATAAAACAGTGTTGCAGATTTTACGGCTGCTTTTCTTAGATGTTAAACTTCAGACGCAACATCCTCTGTACACATTCTTCAGCAGTGCCTCTCGTCTTCCATTTTACCTGTGCAAAATCGTTGTGTGAACAAATGCAATTTGACTGTTAAGTGCATAAAAAGGGACACAAATCCTTAGTAAATATTATCCTCCCATGTCTGCCTTTTTCTCCGTCATTTCCTTAAAGAATGGAACAGTGGTGCTACACGATCCTACTCTACTGTAACAGCAGCATTTCGCCTCCAAAATAGGGTGTTAACTGCGTATTCTCATGCAGGTTTAAGGTAAAACAAACATAATTTGAAGCTAATGTACTTTTTGAAATTGACAACAGCATCATGCACAGGAACTCTATTTGGATGTGTTGATTGGGAGGTGAGTACTTTAATTACATCATTGGTGCAGAAATGCATACGCATTTCCACTTGCGTACATGATAAACATGGTCCACACGATGTGGTTAGGAAATACACTTGTGTTGATGCAGCACTAACAATGTGGTCACATGCATCACTGAACACTCTGTATGCGGTTCGGCTCATCCGATTCTCCATGTTTCTTAGATACATTAACATCTGTGAGATTAACTGTCTAGTTGTGATTAAGAGAGATTTTTTTCATGCCAGGTCTGAAAAGGTTCCACATGACACAAGGCGAGGAAGATGAAGTGTGAGAGAGTGTGTTTACCTCTCTGACATTAGGCAGCTCCAGGATGTCAGAGAAGACATAGAGGCCTGGGGTCTCCAGCAGAGAGCTGACAGCCTGGGCCAGTGCTGAACCTGACAGAGACAGGAGCTGCTCCACCTCCATCTGATGCAGGTCACAGAGACACGGTTAGCAGGTTAGACAAAAGCACTACAGAGATACAGATGAGACCAGCACATAGAAAGTATGATACAAATCAAAGACATTACACCGCCCTGGCTCTGCCCCTTTATTTTCTTAGATTATGTTTCCTGGCATGTTTGCCTTTATTCAGCAGCTGAAGTGAGAGACAGAAAAGGCAGGACAGAAAGGGGATGACATGCAGCAAAGGGCCCGGGTTTGATTATAGCCCTGCGGTAAGGACTCAGCATTAATGGTACGCGCTCTACCAAGTGAGCTAACGGGGCGCCCCTGCCGCTTTATTATGGTGGTGAGAGATGCTGTCTAGGGACACTATGTCACAATCTACCATAAATAGTGTATTAACAATCCCAAAGCCCTATTAATGAACACTAGGACCCCACAGCATGTAGCATGCAACATCTTTGTCATGCCCCTTGAAACCTAGTCCAGCCACTTGTGCCCTGTTCAAAAGACATAGAATTGAACGAACAATACTCGCTTTTCATTTAATGTCTAAGAGCCAAGTACTCTTGACCAAAGCACTTAACCCTCAAATTACCCAGAGAGCTACTCAGATAGTGGAAGAGTAGCTGCACATGGTACCGCCAATGCGGTAAACAAGTGTAATGAATGCGAAGCAGGGCATGTATATTCATCAAAGCCCATTCCCTGCATAGAGACACGGTGCAAATGCACTTTGGGCTGAGGGCAACACCAGAATAATTACCTAAGTAGTGACAGGAATCTGCCTGTGCCTCAAGCAGATGCTTCATCTCCAGAAAGTGAATCCCGAAAATAAAAACAGGACCATTCCCTGATGCAAAAGCTGATGTCAATGTTTTCTGTACTTTGGCCCGACTATGGCTTTGTAATTCACAAGCTTCATAGTAAAAAATTACCCACATACAAAAAATAGGATGTCAGCCTGAGTCTACTTCTGTGCTCCTTTCAGTTCAAAAATGCTGTGACGGACAAATATCCCAATGTGAGGAGATGTCCTCTTCACTTTGATGGGGTATTTTAACATCCTAATTCCAAAAAAGACATCTTGGGACACAAAAGAAGTTTAATCTTAAAGATACATGAAGAAATGATTGCAGTTGCATCAGACTGGTTTTATTACCTGAGGCCATTTCCTGAAATTAATGCAACATAGTCTGGTTACCCACTGCTGAGCTAAGACTAGTCTGACTGGTTCTTATTCATCTCAGTCAGTGCTGAATGTGTTGCATCATCTGATACATTTAGATGCACACATGCACATCTTCCATATATTGTCCCACTGGACCACCATCACGGAGGTCTAAAGAGCACATTCGCAGGCAAGCGGAACAGATGAGCAGGCATGTGTTGCAGCCAAACAAATAAATCTACACTCTTTCAGAGACAGTACCTCTTAACTTCAAAAAATTTTAAGAATCAAATCAAGCTGTGAATGTGAGGGCTGGATTGGATCCATCTGTCTATTTCTATTGAATTAAAAAAAAAAAAAGGAGGACTGGCTGCATATCAGTGAGAGGTGGCTGGAGCAATATGTGGATCTGCTCTATATGCAGGATGCAGCGGTTCAGATACCCAATATCTTGCTGACCACTGAGATATATAAATGAATGCAAATCAAATAAAAAAATACTAATGTTACTAAAATAATACTGAAAATAACTAGTAATAATTCCAAGGATCCCAAAACAAAGGGACGCATCGTTACTCATGGTGATAAATTGTTTTGTCGTGCAGCAGTGACCTTAGATAATCACAACATTGTTGCTCTTCTCAATTCATTTAACCAATTATGGTCATTTATGTTTGGTTAGCATAATGTCTACAAAAATAATTTGTATAAATAAGACGCTACTCTTGTCCCTTCTGTTGTCTTTGTATGGCACCACAGACTCTATTCAAAACATTTTATGTTTGTTATGCTATTATTATTGCCTTATTGTTATTTGTATGGTTACAACGCGCTTCAGATTCAATTTAGAGTTAGAGAATCAAACTGAATAAAAGATTTCATAAAATAATAAAAAGGAAAGAGGAAAACAATTTAAAATTGGATTTGGCAGCTGCAAGCTTCCACTGTTGTGTATAATACCCCAAACTCTCTAAAGAAGCACTCACTTCAGTAGACTGTTTAATCTATCTTTCCCATAATCTTCAAATGGAAGTTCACTGCAATCCTCTTCTGAGAATTATGATTTTATGTTTTTAATTAAGTGCAACTTGGTTCATTATTTTAATGCTGAATATACTAGCAGTATTTCAACAGACATGAGGACAGAAATGAGCTAATTTGCTGATGAGATAGTCAACTTCAGATGGTCAGATCATTAATAGAATTTTAACTCAAATTGTCTTCATACAACAGAGAAAGAAAATCCTGATTTAACCTGAATTAAACTATCCTGTAAAGCCAAACATTGTTCGTACCAAAAACTATTAAAATTCTAGTGAAGATCTCAAAATCTCAAAAAATACTAAATGTCAGGCTGAACTTTGGGGAAATTAGTAGAAAATGATGCACAACAGCATGGAGTCGTGGGTTTGAATATTTCACCCAGTGCAAACATCAATGAAAAGTTTAAACAAGCTGACACAGAACAGACCATATATGATACTGATAAACAGTGTGGGATAAAATGTCTTTAATATTTAAAAATTATTGATTAATCTGCCAATAGTCTTTTAAATTATTTGAATTATAAATCATTAAGTACTTATATAAATCAGTCAGAAAAGTGTGAAAAATGCCATCACAATTTCCCAGAGATCAAAAAGACATCTTCAATTTGCTTGCTTGGTCCAATAATAATAGACTAGAACCCACATAAATTAAATTCAGAATTCTATAAAAACAGAGAAAAGCAGCAATTCCTCAGATAATGAGGAAATGTTTGTCCTTTTAGCATTATAATCATTATATCATTCACTCATTTTCCAGTACCGCTTATCCCAGAGGGTCGCGGGGGAGGGCTGGAGCCAATCCCAGCTAACATTGGGCGAGAGGCGGGGAAACACTCTGGACTGGTCGCCAGTCAATCACAGGGCAGACAAACAGACATTTAAGGGATCACATTAACACACCGATGGGGACACAATTGCCATGATGGCCTCCACCGGGGGCAACTCAGGGTTCAGTGTCTTGCCCAGGGACACTTCGACATGTGTGTCGATCGAACCACCAACCCTGGGGTTTATGGACGGCTGCGCTATCCTCACAGCCACATCCACCCCGCATTATAAATTATTTAACCAATACACTGATCAACTTCTATCAATCATTAATCAACAAACAAATAATGTTAGCACTACTGAATATTACACAATAAAGTATGCAAAATAAGCATGTCCTCTTCTTGCCTGGCTGAAAGTTTACCGTGAATGGTTCTGATGTTGTCAGATTTCTGCTGCTCAGAGGTGAGTAAACAACATTTCTGCTTTGTAATGGTTGTGACTGCAAACGTACAGTCAGTCAAGTGTTAAGTACACTACTTGAGAAGAATACTGCCTGAGCAAAGTAAACTTGCTGAAAGTGAAAAAATAGTGATACTACTTTGAAGACTTAAACAATAGTAGACAGAGACGTGTGTTAGTAGCGTTAAATGCCGTCAGATAGAGAACACCTACACATTAAAATGATCACAATTCAAACAAAATCTAAAGTGCCGTTTTAAGATACGTCACTGGTCATGTGAGGTAGTGATCAAGGAATAAGGCTGCTCAGTAGTTAAAAGTCAGGCTTGCTCAGCCAAAACTCCCTGCCCCTATGTAAACGTTAGCAGCACCGCTAAATCGCCTGGCTAACATTTAAGCTAATGACCTTATCAATCAATGGGCATCAATGCAAATGACAGATTGAGTGGTTAACGTGCAAAACAATTACGAGGTACGAAGTTGTTTTCAGATAAGCAGTTCCCTTTAAAATGTGTGCTAGCTATTATAGAAGCTCAATGTGTCATGCTAGCTCGGTTGCTAACGGCTAACCAAAAGCAAGGCTTCGCTTATCCGTTGACGTTAGGCCTCAGTTCATTTTAAGCCTTGTTAGTGATTTAAATCATACCACTCTACTGCGGAATTAACGAGGAAATAACATATGCACGTAAATGTCTCCGTCAAAGTGTTAAGATACGGCTGTGTGTATGCAAATATACCTTGTTGTGTTGGTTTCTAGCAGACAGCCTCTCTCGATTGTTCAGTTCCGCCGTCAGCACACGTACGACAACAGAGCAACGTAATGTTTGATTGGACAGTAAAGTGAAGTGGGCGGGACAGGTTTAGCTGTCGATCAGCATCTGTATCAAGGGATCAGACAGAGCAGCGTCATCTAGTGGTGATGAGATTTATACCACCTGGAACAACCCAGATCAATCTGTTCTTCAGAACTAACCGGAGGTCAGGAGTCCCAAGATAATCCGAGGAGGTCACAAAACGATTAAAGGGAGGGCTTTGTCTTCTGTTTTGTCTCTACTTATTGTAAAATAGCCCTACTGTTTTTTTGGTTGAACTCTGACAACTCGTGTCCATCATGTTTATTTGCAAACATGTAATCATATAAGGTACAATCACAGTGAAATGTAATCCCACCAGTTCCTTCAATTTGTGCATGAAAACGAGTTTAAATAGAGAATAGTAATACATTTAAGGCTATAACATTGACAAGGTGCCCCAAGCAGTAGTACATTAACGTCACCAGATTTCGACTGATTTACGTGTCAGTAGGCTGTGTGGACAGTTGTATGACCTAGTGTAAAACAGACTTTATAATATAAAAAGACCATTGTTATTGACATACATTAAGTCTGAAGTACTGCAATGAAGCAACAAGGTTAATCCTAAAGGGAAAACATCCTATGTTATTTCTGAAATAATCTGCAGCTCAGTTTTAAATTGTGAATTTGCAGAAATCACAAACAATAACTTTTAGGATACAGTGACAGCGTTGATGGTATTCAACACTGTAATATGAGATGATCTAACATTCAAATAATAGTAATTTAGATGATAAATCTCAAAACCAAATTGAATAATAGGCCAAATAATTAATTGACATCCTTGTATAAAATCAGTGTGATACTACAATGTATAGTCTCTTTTAATATAATGTTTTTCCCTTTAGAGTTACTTAAAAACAGGTGTGCAGTAGTACAGTTCATACTTCTTGATTTCCCACTATCGTGGGACTTCCTTAAAGTACTTCCTGCTTATTTCACTCAACAAGTGACAACACAATGGGCAGATTTTCAGCAAATATACCGTCAATAACAATAATTAAAAAAATTATCTCCTGTGCAGATGTTATAGGTCTCTTTTGGTGTGCAAATATGAGTTTTATTTTCTGATTCCCTAAACATGTAACCATTATTTTTAAGGAGGTTGTCTGCCACAACCCTTTGTAATTTCCAGACTTCCCAAATCTGCAGTATTTTCAGTTGTATGAGGATTCAGTTGAGCTAAATGGCATCCATCTGGCAGATCTGTTTATAAATGTGATCACAATGAACATCAAACCATGTCTTTGAGTGGCTCTCTAACGTGGCACAGTACTGTTCTTGTTCCCCTCTTGACTTGTGGTTATCTGGCTCTGAGCTCCACTGATCCCAGTGTCTATGTCAGAGGGAGAGACAAGGAAAGAGGGAGATAGGATGATCTATTAATAATAACTGTGAACATTTCTGACAAATGTTCACCCCAAAAAAGCCCTTGATTCATTGATGAAACCTTTTAACTCTGATTTATCTGAGAGGTTTTGATAGAGTGGACATTGTTGTGTGTCTTCTGAATATACATCTTCAGACACTTGACATGCACTTCCTGGATAGTTTATAGCAGCTTTAATATGAAGCATAAGCTTTATATTAAAGTTAGATGGTGCTTGCATTGCAATGTTGTGTTGTTTCACCCACCTTCAGTCTCCTTCCTTCTCTATATCAGGCAGGCTTCCAGAAGTGGTAATCAAATCCCCAAATTCTCCTGGCTTCTTTTTCTAGAGCATCCTGCACACACACATTTGTACATCATTGACATAGTACATTGAATGGCCCTAAACCCTAAATCCTTAACCCAAACCTATTTTTTAATCTTAACTCTAATACCAAGTCTTAACCCTGTGACAGTCCTGTATAGAAGGAGCTCAAGGCATAAAACTAAAGTTCAAATACTTTCTTATTATAGTACTGTATCACTGTACTGGGAAGGAACTACAGTTGTTACAGTAAACCAAACCCACATCTTTAACTCTTTAAAGACCCTATGTGGTTTGTACGCATTGAGAGCTGAGGTTTAATCAGACTAATAAAGTGAAATCACTTGTCGGGGTGAATCATGGGTGTATATATGCCTGGATTATTCTAGTGTTTACAGACATTGACACAAAAATGTTCTTAATAACATCAGATTCCTTACAGATTACTGAGACGTGTGTTTTGATTATGAACTTGAGGGTTTGCTTGTAGCTTGGATACTCTTGTTTTTTTTAACTTTTGGATCACGGATAGGCCCTTTTCACATTTCACAAGACATTTTGACATGTCACAGCAGAAAAAGCCCAAGTGTAAATAATTAACTGAATGATAGCCATTGTTAATGTCATTAGTAACACCTGTGCTTTCACTACTATGACAAGTCAAAATGTCTGCTGAGGAAAAGGCCTCTATCGTGGCCTTATCTTAAATCTAACTTCTAGCTTCTATCTTAGCAAAAGTAAAGACTAGATGAAGTGACCTTGCCGTGCAAAGATGTCTGTATGTTTCCCACCTTTACACACACACACACAGACACACACAGACACACACAGACACACACCTTCATGTCTTAAATTTTCTTCTCTTGCGGACAGCACACAGTAACCGACCCAATTAAGGGGAATGAGGAACACCTGTGCCGATCAGCAGGGCTCCACAGACAAAGTGCTCATTTCTGTCTATGAAGTTTGTTGATAAGTTGTGTTCACTTCAGCCCCCCCCCCCCCACACACACACACACACACACACACTCACATGCTGTTCCATGGTGTGCAGTATGGTAAGATGGCTGCCCATCCCTGCACAGCCGTCTCTGCTCTTCAGCCAGCCCAGCTTGTCACTGCTGAAGTGGTAATGAAGCCATCCTTCAGGACACCCTGCACTGCTTAACTGTTAATGAGAGAGAGGCCAAGATAAAGGCATAAGGGGACCGGTAAATCAAAGGCAGCAGGAAATGAAGATCATGTACATGTTTGATCTACATCCTGCCACCTGTCTTTGAACAGCTCTGTCCCAGGGCAGCGTTATCCTCACACAGCTGAGTGTAACGTCTCTGCACAGCACCGAGGTTAGTTTCAAACCCAGAGATGAACAGTCCAGGGGGGCACCGGCGTGCCAATCACTGTGAAGGAAGGAAGACAGAAAGACAGACAGACAGAGCTGTGAGGCTGTACAGCAGTACTTTGAGCTAAACACTAACACCAGCATACTAACATGCTCGCAATTACAATGCTAACATGCTGATATTTATCTCTTTCACCATCTTTGCAGAGCGTGTCAGCATGCTAACATTTGCATAATTAGCGCTGTACTATATGAAATGTATAGCCGAGGCTGATGGGAAGGCATTTCTTTGCTCATAAACTAAAGAATTAGACATATTAAATCTTTGACCTCATGATGGCTCTAAATTAAAGGTTAAGGGAGAAACGAACGTCTGTACCAAATTTCATGGCTGTCCATCCAATAATTGACATAAAAGACATTTCACTCCAAGCTAAATTACAACCTCATGGTGGCACTAGAGAAAAAGTCAGATGAACAACAAAGTCCGTAGGATTCATCCTCAGGGGAATACGAATACATACTGTACAAAACCTCCAGGCAATCCATCCGTCAGTCTGCACCAAAGTGGTGGGCCGACATTGCCACCCACAGAAGCGTGACTAAAAACAAATGTAATTTTCATACTGTTGTGTTTTCTCACCCACCACTAACTTCTCCCTCTTCAAACATATGATGCTCCTCTGTACAGTCTGTGAATCTCTGTAAAATTTTATTGCTGCTGTTGCTGGAATAATTTAGTTTATATGAGCTCCCTTGCGGCTGCAAAAGAATTACCATTTACAATATGAACTTTCTCTGGTTTCATTGTGCACATTTGTGTTTCCTCTGTTTATGCTGCCATTTCCCCTTTGCCTATTAAAACATATTTCTCAATGCTTCAAGAAGCGATGCTTTCTGAGAAGAGTAATCGATGTAATAAAAGTCATAGATTAAGATAATAGATATGTATGTGGCTTTCATAACCATCATAGACACTAAACAATATCTCAGGATGAGTTGGAAACTCGATCAAGTATTGTCACTGATCAGGTTCAGAGGAATTAAAAGCCAAGCCACTTACTCCCCGTCAGTTCATTCAACATAATATTTACGCTGTTTTACCTTGATTAAATGTAAGCTGAATGTTTCGCTGTGGTTAGTGAATGACATCAGAGCGTGTATTATTAAACCTGATTCTTCTTGGTAAAACTAATGACATATTACCATTTCCTGGCAAGCCGGCTGATGTAATGCAGGTGCATGTGCATGTGCTTCTTTTTATTTCCTTCTCTTGTTGTAAGACATGCAAGTCATCATTTTCAGAATAGCTTCTCTCTCCCTCTCTCGCTCTCTCTCTCTCTCTCTGTGTGTGTGTGTGTGTGTGTGTGTGTGTGTGTGTGTAGGGATGGTGGTAATAGATCAAACACGTACAGCCCCAGTGGTGTTTGTTTTAAATGAGAGAGTGTCCTCATAAGCACATTATCAGGCTGAGCTGCCAGAGACTGTTGGCCCTGCAGGAGAGATATTTCACAATTATGGACTTTTGTGCTTTTTCTATTGCATGACCCTCACTGGACTGGAGAGAGCCTTTATCTTTTTTATTGCCAATTATAGGTGACCAAAAGCACACTGAGCTGAAATGAAGAGAGAATAATCAGCAAGAGTGAGGGATCGAAGGAGACTCGCACAGACAGAGAGACACACAGGCAGATATACATACTCAGACTGGAGGGTAGGAAACACAGGAGGTTGTAAGACAGTGTTTATACTTACAGAATATAGTGGGTATGCTGTTGGCGCAGATGGAGGCCAAAAGCCAATAACAATCAGGAGAGCAGTCTGACTCCTCAAACACTCAATGCCTGGTTTCAGTCCCTGGGAGCCTGATTAGACACAAAACAGTCCACAGCATGGAAGCTGTCAATTCACCATTTTTAATCCTCTGGTGGAGTGTGGACCTTAAGTAAAATTAGATAGTAAAGCAGAACCATTTGACCAGAATTTAGCTTCATGACATTTACTATATCCAGACGTTAATAGTGCTGAAAGTTATGTCAAGTGGATACTCTTGTTTGTTTGTGTATAGAGTACAGTAGTAGTATAGCGTATAGAGTACAGTAGTAGTATAGTGTATAGAGCACAGTAGTAGTATAGTGTATAGAGTACAGTAGTAGTATAGCGTATAGAGCACAGTAGTAGTATAGTGTATAGAGTACAGTAGTAGAATAGCGTATAGAGTACAGTAGTTGTACTTGTGTTTAAATGTGTTCCACCACTGGCTCTTACACACATGAAACCTCTCAATATATTTTTGTCACATTTACACCCAAAATACCGTTGCTGTGTTCGAGAATGTTCTCTCCAGGTGTCTCTGTGGACTCCTGCATGCTGGTGTAGTTTTCTCTCTCCTCCGTGGCTGCGATGCCCTTGTTAACACACTGTCTCACTTTGTCTCTCTTTGCACTGTATGTCCTCTGGTCCCTAAAGGCGATGGTATCTCCTCTTCGAAGCAGCAATATTTCTCCTTGAAAATTGAATTTGTCTCTGCTGGTTGATTTATCGCGACACGTCCCTCTGCCTACAACGCTGCTGCAGTGCTATAACTAATGTGCTCAGAGAAGTACTGTGTAGTTAAACTATCCCGTACCTACAACTAGAGGATTACAGATCTCTGTTAGTGTATCCTGAAACAGACTCTGTTAATCCAAACTGGGATGTTCTTTCCTCAGTTTGTTGACTCTGGTGTACTTCAGCTTGTTGCTGTGGTGTTTCAAGGTCAACTTGCCCTGTGGTGCACAATACCTGTATTTTCTTCAGTCTCAACTTCTGTTTGGACAGAGGCACTGATTCTGGGTATAACAGATGTCTGACAGATGACACGGCCCATTATGTGGGTGTGTGAGTCAGAACAAGAGAAATTAGTTTGTTAGAAATAGGTGGGAGAAAACAGCAAGTACCTTCAACTTCATGACATTAATTAAAAAACTAAAATTGGAACCGCAACAAGGTTGCGAAGGGAAAGCAGCTGGGAGCTGTATGTGTGTGTGTGTGTGTGTGTGTGTGCCGTTAAGAAAGAAGCTCTGAACAGAATACACAGATTCAGACAAAGGTCAAAGATATCTTTATTGTCCCCGAGGGGCAAATTGGACTACAGCTAAAAAATGCAGCACAAAAACAACATCAACAGAAGAGACAAGACAACAGGTAGACAAAAGTACAGTTGGCAGCAGTCACAGCTTATTTAGCAGGCTCAATACAGCAGGAACAAAGGAATTCTTGTGCCTGTTTGTCATGCACCTTGGTAAATAGAATCTACGTCCTGATGGGAGTAACCGGAACTCCTCATGCAAGAAGAATTTATGGTGCAACCACATATTTTAGCTCAGTAGTCACTGAAATGGACACGGAGATAAACACTAAATACTCCTCCGCTGCTTTAATTAGTTTGGTTTGAATAGCAAACCCTCGTGAAGTAAAGGAGCTGACAATAGCTGTGGGAATAAGGTGCCAAGAAAAAAATAAATAAATGTGACATATACTGAAAAAATGTTGACAGTCTGTTGGAGCAACAGAGTGGGCATCTGGTGTGTGGTGCAAAGATGATATTGTTGCAGCTGCTCTACTAACAAAGAGAATACAAATAACTCTCGCCACACGTACACGCACACACACACACACACACACACACAATGTGCTGATCAATGCTGAGTCATAGTTTTTAGGCCTCCATCTTTGCCAATTTAAAAAAAAAAAGAAAGTGGAGACAGGGATGGACCTTTTGCTCCTGTAACAGTAAAAAAAATGCCAAACCCGCGTGCCAGACTTCCATCATCAAATGTTTGTTTGTCTAATCCAATATGGCAAGTCATCAATGGTTTGGCTACAACTTAAGATATTGCACCATCTGAGTTTACATGCTTTGATGACCATGAAGACTCCAATCTGTTCTGGTAGATTTGTGCAATCTGTACTTTCTGTCCTCTACTCTTTATTACTCAGAGTGCTCTATAAAACACCAGAGAGAGCAATGACAGGAAGTCAAAGCTTGTGATATTCTACTAGCTGACAGACACGATGAACCGCATCCAAAATTAAAGGTAAGGCCACCTTATAAAGTGTGCACGAGTGGTGTCTGTGTACGTGGGTCTGTTTGCATGTACCCTAATGTTGTATCTGCTGTCTGTCAGGCACCCTGGGGATCAGAGGCTACACATCTTCTATGTTGTCATCGGCCCGTTGGTTTCCGAAGCCTCCTCTCAGGCTGCGGACAGTCCAAAGGGAGAGCTGTCCTTTGTAAAGCTGAAACTAAACCTTTTGAAGAATTTCTCCAAATGCGTCTGTAACCTCTGCTCCAACCTGGCACCCACTCGCTCAGCTCCAGGTACTATGCTTTTCCTCTTCCCGGCTCTAGCAGACGGGTAATACTTCATTATTTGTTTTTATTCTTTGTTAATTAAGAATTACTTGATAATCTGCCATCCCAAAAGATTTTCTGCATTTTTCTGTAAACCTTTCCACAGTTAATTAGGCTTTTGTTTGTGAAAAAAAAAGAGTGCGCCGAGTGTCCTGACAGCTGGCTTCATGCAGGGGACCAATGTTTCTTCCTCAGCACTGACAAGCAGAACGGGTTAAACTGTAGAGATAAGTGTGCAGAGATAGGCGGCCATCTTGCACACCAGAGAACAGCATGTACATTCCCGCATTTGAATATATATTTGTTAATTAACAAAGGGCAATCAATTTGCATTTTATGAATGAATGAAGCTGTTGAAAAAGAAAGCAGAAGGTTATACACAAGCTACTGGACCGGACTGACTGACGATGAGAGTGAATGAGACTGGAAATGGGTGGACAATTTACACTTACAAACCTGTATGTATGAAATGACTACAAAACACTACTACTACTAAAAAAGTACTATGAATACGGTCCATACATGAACACAAAGAAGCACACCATTAAGTGCCTACATGCATGTCCCTGAATTGAAATTCAAGCACCCTAATAAAGGCTCAGTGACTGAAAATGTTGTAGAGATTCTGCAGCTGCAGAAGGATTAACAGACTTACAATGAATGCCTTGGCGTTAAATACATGTTAAGACATAGATATATAGTACATAGTTGTAATGTTGGCCTCGTGTCTATTGTTTTGGTCTTGCATACTGTTAAGATAGCATGCACCATCACACCTGCAAAAGGTTTATTTTGTGCCTGTTCAAATGTTCTGCATTACAATAGGTTACAATTTTGGAAACATGTGGAAACCAGCCAGACATGAGGCTCAAAATTGGTACATGCAATTGAGACAGGTTCACTGAGTTTGGCAAGACCTTAAAGAATGTTTTCAGCATGTAAGTTAACCTTGCTGAGCAGATGTAGTGTAAAGCAGAGGTGTCTGTTGAGTTTATATCAGTGTGTGCTTACACATACAAACCTTGGATATTTTTAACAGTGACTCGCCAATGTCAACACCCTGCTGCTGATCAATAATACTTACAGCTTTGTGAGGCTGTACTTAGGCACAGCAGTGCTTTGAGCTAAATGCTAACAATGAAGCTAACATGGTGATGTTTTGCAGGTATTTTTACCATGTTCACCATCTTAGTTAAATGTGTTTTTTAACATTTTCTAACTGGCACTATTAAGTACATAGTACAGCTGAGGCTGATGGGAATTAGTTTTGCAATATTAGTTGAATTTAGTCATAAACCGAAGCATTAGACAAATTGTAATATTGACCTGATGATGGCGCTAAATGAAAAGTGATGGAATCACCAAAGATACCAACATATACTGTATGTTGAGATATTTCACATAAAAGCTCATGGTGGCGCAAGCAGAAACGTCACAGGGTCACCCAAGTCAGGAGGATTCATCCTCTGAGCACTATAAAGGCTTGTACAAAATTTTATAGGAATTCCTTTTGAAAGTCTGGACCAAAGTGGTGACCTGACCAACTGATCAACATTGCCCTCCCTAGAGCCATGCTGCTATTTAGCATGGCTAAAAAATTGGTGTACTTTGGGGGCATGGAAAGGTTGATGCCTAGACAAATAAGGCCTTTTCCTAAATAATATAATACAATTCTTGATTGAACACTACTTAGCTTGTAAATACAATATGTAAAAGTTTGTTTTCTGAAAGAAAAGTACTATGGGTATTTGGTTGTGACGGTAAGTAATTACATATGATTAATCATCATCAATAGTCAAGTTAGCTAACTAGAAACAGCAAAGAGTCCTGTCCATAACACACCCATAACACATAATGCACACGCAACCTAAAGAGATCATTATTAAAACATTTGGTACAATGTTTCCTGTTCCCTCTTGTACCCCCGAATCTGTCAGATGGATGCCATCCAGCTCCAGCGAGACCACCAAACCACTGCAGGACCACCACTCAGTTATGAAAGTTATTGATACTTTATTCAAAAACTTGCCTGCATGCCCAATGTTTAATGTTTTAATAAACAATACTCTGACATAAAGGTCCATTTCATTTAAGCAATAAAGTAGACTAAATAGTATCAACATTTTCTTACTTTAAAAATAATTTGTGAATATTTATAAAAGCAACAAAGCCTATCAATGCAGTATCATAGAGTGTCATAAAATGACATTACAGAGCATGACAAAAAGTCAAATCTGAAAACAATGTGAATGAAAGAGGGTATAAGATTAACATAAGATATAACATAACAATCAATTATTAACAGTAATAATCACATACAAAAACGTTAAAATAATAATCAAATGGATCACAAGTTTCATAGAGCAATTCTGTGAAAATGTAAAATTTCTAAGAACACCGCTTACATGAAACATTACAAATATAAAAACAATCCAAACTGACTGATATGTACAACTGTAAAATACATGTTTTGTGATAACACACTCTTATCTGACATTCCAACACTGACCGAACTTACAGACGCGCATCACAAGCCTAACAGGGGTTCACATTTTAGTAGGTATGACAGAAAAATCCTTCTTATCAGGACAGAAATTCCGCTGGCTGAGATGTCCTCTTGAAAATTCCTTGGCCAGAGATATTATGTTCTGTAGAATCCTTTGGGCTTTGGGCTGAAACAGAAAGTCACAGGTGACTTTTTGAGTTATGAAAAAAGACACAGAGCTACAAAAATCAAAGCGCACATTTATCTTATTTTATATTTTAGGAATCTTCATTAAAAAAACACCTTGTGACTAAAAGTATTATTCAGATCTCTGTGTTGATGAATAGTGTGAATGTGTGTTTGGAGCCATTTCATCAGTCCAGGAAATGGTTGTTACGTACTTTTTGCATTGGCAGAGTCGATGCCTGAAGTGTCTCATCTTCCGCTAATGTCAACCACAGAGAGAGAGAGAACTTTTAATGCCATGCTAACAATCCAGTGTGATCTAACACAATGTAACAGGAATGATTTAACTGTACTTTTCTGCGTTGGAAGAGGATGAAAACGAGGATGAGGAGGAGGATTACGATGAATGCGGCACTACATATGATCACCAGCATCCACACACTCAGCTTGGGTTCTGCATGCAACAGAAACAGACAATCATCAAACAGTATACAGTACAGAGAACGCATCATGTAAAACCAAGTTTCGTAAAAGAGTCGTAAAAGAGATTGTGGCCACAAGGTCATGCCCATGTCATATTTCCTGCTCCCCTCTCACTTCCTGCGCTCACCGATCTTCAGCGTTATCACAGCAGACGTCAGCCACGTGCTGTTCTGCCACAGCTCACATCTCCACTTTCCGCCATCTGCTGTCCCCACTTCCGGGATGATGAGATAGTCGGAGTGATGGTCAGCCAACAACTGTTCAGGTGAGAACCATTTCACTTGCAGGTCAGAGGGCAGCGGATGGCCAATGCTGCAAGTCAGGTTGACCTGCTGGCCAGAAATTAGGTCTGTTCCTGCCGAGGAGATGACTGGAGTGGAGAGAGAATGGAAGAAGGGCAGAAAGAAAGAAATGTTGCTGTTTTTGACAGGTTGGGAAAATATTGTGCTGTAAACTAAGAAAAGCTCTCCTTTCCTCTACATTTACTGTCTGAATCCGACTGGGCCTTCGGCTTCTGTTGCTGCAGTGTGCCAGCAAAACTTGCCAAATTAAAAACACAAAATCGACATTTTTTCAAACAAAACTGGAAAAATAGCAATAATACGATTTTTTTAAAAACAGGGGGAAAAGCAGCATTTGTGAGATATACTGTACGTCACACTAAAGAAAATTAGAGCTGAAACAATAAGTCAACCATTCAACCAGTTGATCAAACTATTTTGATAGTTGATTAATTGTCCAAGACATTTTTAAAAGGTATCAAAGACTTTTTTTAAAATTACATCTTAATAGGTTTTTATTTAAATTGTGTACAGTCTCAATCCCTGACACATAACGCGCCAGGGTTTTGCATCTGGCCATGTCATATGATTCACTGAATTCTTTTCTAACTATAAACTAACACTAACTAACTATCAGTAACTTTTAACTAGTATAAATCTGTGGCCTTAAACTTAAAATGCAATATTTCTCAGTTGTTTTAACCTGTTAATTTCATCCAGCTGACTGGAACACCATTAAACAAACAAACCTTTAGTCACTATAAGCGCACAAGCATTCATTTGCAGCACCATTTTAATAAACAGATTTTCAATGTTCCTGGTTAAATAATAGTTCAGATGAAAGTGAGAAATCTTAGTTTTACACCATAAATCCTCGGAACACAGAGTTCAATTAAAATTCATTGTGTTATTGCACTCCTCTGGCAGAGGGAAAGCTCGTTATACTCTATTAAGAGAAACGAAGCTAGACGAGTGTATTAGCCACTGAATTGGACACATGTCACACCAGGGAGACGTCCAAATAAACTCTGCAGCAGAGAGATGAAAACCCTTGCACAGTGCAACAGAGCAGAAGCAGAGAGGTGGCAAAGAAACGTCTGTCTCCATTTTGTTATGAATGACAATTAGGAGGGAGCAACGAAACTGGACATCACAAAGATAAATGAGCTAAAGAACAAGCAAACTAAATTACAAATGACAGATGTGTGCGCGCAATACAGAGCAATTTGTTTTTACTTACGTTCCAGCACATCTACGCGTACAGTTCTGTTTAGAGTCACACCATTTTTGAATTCCAGGGTGCATACATAGTCTCCACTGTCGTCTTGTCTGCCTTGTTTTCTGGTCAAAGACAGATTCAAAGGCTGATCTGTTTTAAGGACGTGTGTAATCAGTCCTCTGTTATGGCCTGCCTTCCAGGTCAGTGGATCCTCCAGAGAAAGGGAGAAGAGCATCTGTGGATCATTAGAAATGAGACTGGAGCCTGTTTTATGGAAGAACTGCCAGCGAACTCTCTGGGTGCCCCTAGCTTGGATTTCCTTCTGGGTGATGGGAGCGGGAATAGAACAGGGAATGGTGAGAGGCGAGGATAAAGACGTATACTGAGGACGTAAAGGAGCTGGGGATAGGTCTACATGAGGAGGAAAAAAATAATGGTAAAGTTATCTTCAGAATGAGGATACACAACTATAAATCAAATGCATATATATGCGTGCACAGTAACTCACCTATAACCATAACAGAGATTGTGGCCGTGTTTTGTTTGCTATTATTTGTCACAACACATGTCCACTGGCCATTGTGTTGGCTTGTGGCTCCCACTCTGATTTTTCCTTGGTTATTTCCTATTTTCTCTCCCTGAGGATTCAGCCAGTATATCTCTGGCTTCTCACGAGTCTCTGTGTTGCAGTCCAGAGACAGAGATTCCCCAGGCAGCAGAGGAGTCGATGGGCTCACATTCACTAGAACAGAAATTGAGCAGGGCAAAGGAAACAGAATGGGAATGATGAACATTATTAAAGGTTTGATTTCGTTTTTTTCATGTTCTAGATAATTCAATATTTTGACTTCTATTTGGCTGGACATACAAGTGAACCTAGTTCAACAAATAAAAATACTGCTGCAGTTAGGTTAACCTCCCAAAATGTCATCCTTTTAGAAAGTAGGAAAACAGCCTTGTTTATTAGCTTGACTACCATGTTTTATGAGTTTGTCCATTGGGTTTTGAAAAGCCGAAAAGTTGCACAGCTCGACAAGTTAAACCCAAGCCCTTAGGTTAAAACACAAAAAACATTTTAAAAAATCCCCTTACATTGAACAACACATTGCATAAAAGTACACACCAAAATATATCTGCCCAAAGATTATGTTGACAGTTACATAAAGTGCTCTTGTTAAAAGTATTATAAAATATAAAAATGTATCAAGATGACATGACTGAACTGATCAGGTCACCTTGTTTTTACGCTTACCGTTGAATTGGAGTATTTTATATGTAAAGATGACATTACTCATCTTACAGGTAAAAGTCCCGAAGTGTTGTTGTTGGATATTGTGGATGTTCAGTGAGTTGCCAGACCAGGACAAATGGTTTTTCCAGTGTTCAGCTGCAATGCAAGAATTAAATGGTTGTTATTGTCAAAAGTTCCTTTATTTGAAATTTATACTTTATTTATAATTCATTTCAAATTTACACCTTGTTCATTTGCGATCCCCGATCCGCCAAGGGGATTGCGCCAGGCAAGTTCAAGGTAATCCTTGTTACCAAAAAGCCAGGACAAATAAGTATTTTGTGACTTCACCTCTGGAGACTTAAGGGTAACAGTCTGTCCCACCATAGCATATATCACATCTTCTGCCCCTAAGAGAGTGAGAAGGACATTATGTGTGCGTAAAAACCAAACTTTCCATGTCAAAATAAATTAATCAGCGGCGATCAGTGCGTCTTACCTGTTGTTGACGAGAGCACAGTGATGAGAACGAGGACGGACTGAATAAAGTTCTTCATCTTAGTCACACGTCTGAAATTACTTTAGAAAAATACAGTAACATATTTATATAAGTTCAGTATGATAATAATAATAAACTTTATTGTATTAAGCTCAAAGTGCTTTACATGAAAATTATATTACAAAAATATAAGAAAATGAGTGATACAATTCTAAAATGTATTCTAAATGAAACATGGAGCTAGTGTAAAGATGCTTAAATGGGTTTGACCTGCTCTCTTTTACCTGCTTTGATTAAGACAAAGTATGACTCAGTTTCTTTGCATCGCAACAGTCCTGTATTTCTAAAGTGGAAAAATGTGGTCAGTGAACTTTCTTAAGTTTAAGTTAAGCCACTTAAAATTCTGTTTAAAATTAAAAATCTTATACAATTGTGTGTTGTCCGCATGTCTATGAAATTTCACACCATCCTGTTCTATAATTTGGCCAAGTAGAAACATGTATGGTGGGAAAAGGTGTGGACCAAGTATAGATCCCCGTGGAACGCCATCAGCACTTTTCTGAGGTCATAGACTTTGACTGTGGCAGTTTTCTGTGTGACCATTTTCACTACGGAAACTATTTAACTTTATATAGAAGGCCTCTATTTTGCTGATGAAGGATATATTAAAAACAGGCCTAAAACTATTCATAGTATATGAATGAATATTGTTTTTCAAGGGGGAGGGATCACACTTACATAGTCCTAAATACTACACAATACTAGTAGTAATTTTATAAATTACTTCTCTTTTCCGTCCTTACTTTCATGTAATTTTGTATGTATATCAAATTTTTCTGCAAAGAGAAAATCATTCAGCACGAAGCAAAGAGGGGTTTGTGGTGGTCTCAGATTTGGAGAGATTTGAGATGATAAAAGACAAAGAGTTTAGAGTAGGCGGCCTGTGGTGGGTTTTGGATGAGAAGAAACTGACAAATGTCGGGGGGAAGAGAACCAGAGCGTACGTTGCGTTGTGGTGGGCCTTGATTTAGTTAAGGTGCAGATTCTTATCCCAATCCTCCCCCTCTGCCTCTCACACCGCCCTCTTCCTCCCCTGTTCCACGAAAGACGGATCTCTCAACGCTTAACAAGAGAGAGAAAAAGAGACCACAGCAGCAGCAGCACACCTAGACTGTGGCTTAAGGTAGATGTTTCTCTCTTCTCTCTCCCTGTCTCACTCCCTTATCGCTCTCTCTTTCTCCCCCTCAACTTTTTCCTCTATAGTGTACATTGTATGTCATGATTGTACACAAAAACATATTTTCAAAGACTTTTGCTGTTGCTTTTATATTGATTTGACCCTTCAAGAGAATATATATGTATGGTAAATATAATTTTTCAATTAAACCCCAAAATCAAAATCAGTCTAAAAAAATAAAAATAGAAATTGGAATTTCATTGAATAATTGTGAATATAGCCACTCAGAACAGACAATTCCCCATGATAAAGATAAAGCTTTTGGGTCTTCAAATTGTGAGCCACATTTAAGGCCAAAGTGAGTGCAAGAAACTAAGATCAAAGAATTATTTGACAAGATTTTATTTGACATTGACATAAAATAAAATCTTACTTTGAAATCAACATCGAACACTGCTTCTTAATACTGTTTTGCCTCAAGATATAAATGTGTATATAAATAAGTGTATAAATAGGTGAGTAGACCTTAACTAAAATTACAAGAACTAACAATAACAATATATAACGTAACAGAAATAGGAAAACAATAGGTTTGAACACAACATGAGTTAAATTTAAAAGATATTTAGATCGTTTGTTGTACTAATTAACTTCCATTGGTGTATTTTTCCCCTCTTAACCTACTACAGAACACTTTGCATGTTTGAGTTTTGACAAATAGTTTAAGCATGCTGGTGATCTTGGGGTTAAGGTGCCAACCATGAACGCAATGTCCTCAGTTTGCATCCGGCTGGGGGCCTTTGTTGCATATCATCATCGCTTTACGGTCAGCTGTCCGATTAATGCATTAAAAATATCTCTAAAAATCTCTTTGTCTCACCATTAGAGACACAATCTGTTCACAAGCAATGAGTTATAGTCCTCTACATAAAAGTATCAGGAGAAATATTTCACATTTATCAAGGTCACAAAGTCCTTTTTATTGAGCTTAAACCAATACTAATCCCAACGCATGGATAAAGAGTACTGTCCAGATATTTGGACACATTGTATTTTGATGCTTTGGCAATGTTGTTTTTGCATGCCAATAAAGCCTTATTGAACTCATTTTGAAATTAATTGATAATATTCTGCGTATGGCTATAAAATGTACGTCTGCGGCCTCATCCTTAAAATAGAAGAAAGCACAGTAAAAAATATCAAAACTGAACATTTTTGTTTTGCTACATAACTGACAGACCAGACGGCTACCTCAAGAAAAGTAACATTAAACTTTAAAATCTGAGGTGATGTGTGTCAAGGAGAAACATCTCAAAGCAAATGGTTTATGCATGTTTCCAATGTATCTATAAAAGATGACGGACTGTAAACATGTGTTTATGCTACATATTTCAAACCTGTTGAGATGTGATAAAAAATTAATGATGTTGCATTATTTATTATAACTGAGATCAGAGTTTGTAAGAGTTAAAGGGGAGGCAGGGGACACAGTGAAATTGGCAATAAACAGACATTCAAAGTCATCGCACGAGCCATAACCCAGAAACCAAGACGATCGCTTCTGTAGTCAGGACGGAGCTTCAACAACGAGCAGAGACGGAGGGGGGAGGGTGGAGGGGAGCGCAGGGTGAGGGTCAAACACGGTGAGGAGGTGAAGGAGGGGAGGAGAGCGAGTGCAAATAGAAAGAGGAAAAGGCAGGATTACAGTGTAATCTACTGACTGAACTGTGTTTGGTTTTCAATATTTAAATTTAATCTTCTTTTTTTTACTTGACTCCTTAAGGAAGTACACACAGATGTAGTGCACACAGTTTGAGCAGGAAACAAAATTGTTGGACCAGTTTTACTCTTCACAGAATTAGAGTTATTATTGGTTCTAACTATTATTATTAGTTATCAGTTATTAGATAATTTGTTCCGTTAACGTTAACGTAACATATTTTGCTCAGATTGTCACATTGATTTTAAAGGTCCACGTAAAATAAATGCACTAATATGTAAACGTGCAACAACAATTTCTTTAATAAATTAACTTGACCTTTATTATGTGTAAATTGTGTGTATAGCGGTAGTAGATTTTGTACTGATCACCTGCTCAGTGCTTAACTACTTATGAATTTCAACAAAGAATGAAGCAAGAAAGAAGAAATGCAACAAATACAACCAAAACTTAGAAATGATTTGTGCGCTGACAATTTTATAAATATCTATCTTTATGTTTGTTGTTGATGATTTTCATGTTGAATATTTTAGCATTTCTTTCAGTTTTATTTAAGTGTTCAGTATGTTCTTTTGATTAATATATCTTATCTTGTAGCTGCAATTAGATGAATATATAAAACTCGCTTTGACATTTTGGCCCCACTGGGCCCGCTGAGGTCTTATAGGTTTATGATGTAAAACAAGTATCTTGTATGAGAAAACATTTGACACTGATATTTAGCGTATACAGCAGTAAATGTTTTTATATTTTACAGTACACTTGTATTTAGCTAAAATACGATATACTTACAACTGTTGCTGAGTGTCCCTCTGTGTTCAGTGATGTGGAGTCGGTGGAAATGTTGAATATTTATCAAACAAGCCCTCTTCTTAAGTCCCGTTGCACCTCCCTCTCCAACGATTGGTCTGGAAGCAAAGCACACAGTCGTTCATCAAGCCCAAAATCAGAATAATGACCACTGATTGGTTGTTACAGAGGAACAGGGCAAGATCTCATGTTTCTTTTACTGTCTTAAACTAATTGCCTAATTTCTTGTTTAGGACAAAATAATGTTCAACGCTGCATTATAACATTAGTTAAAAACAAATCCTATCATTTGGGCAGTGTAATATCAGTAAATTCTCATGTGCTCATGATTTTCTTTGTTCCTTTTTACTTTTTAATTTATGCAATAGATAAACTAATAAACAACTAATCTTAATTGGCTAAATGTATGTGAGTTGCTGCTTGATAACAGAAGTCCCAAAATTTGTGAAGGGTCTCACTGGGCTCATTATCTATCTTTAGCACGTTCCAAATAGCACACGGGCCACTAACGGCCTAATTTATCATAATTGCTCAGTTGATTTTCCCCTAGTCATATAATTGTACTGATTCAGATGCATAATTAGTGTATCAGAATTCAAGCCATGGACCACCAGGCCAGTCTTCACAAAAGCAGCTGATAAATGAAAATAAATAATGTAACATTTCCTGAAAAGAAACACTCAGAATGTGTGCGTAGTGTGCTGAGTGCAATGTACATATAGTGAAATACATATAACATAGTCTTCAAATCTTAACAACACAACTGGCGTGAACACGTCTAATCACATTGTTACAGTCACTGTGTTCATTTATACACAATGACCTTCCATCACTCTGGGCTTGATTTTTCATGAAAATTGGCTTTACTCAATCACTTTAACAACGATAAAGTCTTTAGATGTCTTCTAGGAAGCGAACAAAATGCTGTTCTGTGAATGCTGAGAGCGACGCACATCAGTGTAACTTCTGGTCTTAAAAATCAAAACAAGATAAATAGATGTTAAAGTTGTATAAGTTCTGCAGGGCAATTTGTCTATTGTCCGACAAACAAAATAGACTTAGTGGGCCAAGAAACAACATGATCTTAAATAGTTTAGAGAGCAGTTAGACTGCGTACGGCGTCAAACATTCAAATCCAAGACACTGTTTTCTGGCCGCACCAAACTTCATGAGCATAATTTTAGACACATTTACTTGTAATTCAGCGTGCCGTGTTTGATTCTTTAGTTGTAAAAGAATTTGACATGAATTGGGATTTTGTCCGCACGAGATGGTGAGCCCACCAAAGGGTCCGTACAGCTGGAAGAGATGAACAGTTTTCATTTAATGTTTGAATCCACTCTAATTCTTGGTTTCTATTCCGATTAATGAGAGCAGTGTAGAGATTTAACAAACAAATAAAAAGTACAAGTTTCATCTCGGTGAACAATTGTCCCAAAATAAATGCTAAATATAACGCTACACTCGCTGCTTCGTGCAGTGCTGCTTTTGGCAGACACGATTAATGCATGAACATTCTGGTTTTTGTAACAAAGTTTAACTTTTTGTAGCACTACACAGATCATTTTACATAAGTATACAGGCCTACGGTCTTGTTCAATGTAAAATCAGTGTTTCATTTCACATCTCTTTGACTGTTTTACTGATATGAAGAAAATCAATAGTCAGCCATCCAATGCAAAATTCAGAACACACTCTGCATATCATAGTAATTCTTGTGATACGTATTGGGTAAATGTACACCTGTGCCGGAGCCTAACATCTGCTTGTGCTTATCTCCACTCCCAACCTGCTGTAGAGTCTCTTCTGCACTCAATACAACAGTAAAATAACATCTGAGGCTCCGTGTCTGTTCCTTAACACCTTACTGTGATCCTTACTGAACTAATATACATAACTGCAAAGATTGTTACTGTTACAATATCGCTTTACAACTGCGCTGATGTGGTATTATCACAGGAGTTAAATACGGAGAAGAGAAATCTTCTAATAAACATATACGCTACGTTCGACAGTTTCTGATGTAAATGACACTGGAATGGCAGCCACAGTTGTTGATGACATGAGTCCATTTGTGTTTGTTTCTTTTCAGCAAAATTTCCATAACCACTTAAATATTCGCTCAACTCGAAGCCACGACAGAAAGTTTGCAAAAGAAGGTACTGTTGTTGAATTGCAGGCTTCAGTGGATCAGACGTAGAGAGAACAAAGTCTTTAAAATACAGCTAGCTCGAACATGTGAAGGTTTAAAGTTAATTTGAGTATAATCTTGTCTTGCACCAAGCATTAGTGTTTAGGCGTCATAACAAAATACAAATTCTTCTTCATGTGACGCCAGCTCGTCCTTAGCAAACTAATGACAGTTGCAGGGATCAGTTAAGGGACTAGAACTGCAGAAACACACTGCTGAGGTGGTTTAGAGACATGAACCACAACAAGGACATAACAAACATCTCGCACACGTCTCATGTGTCTCTCTGAGGTTTGTCTGCCTGCCTCTGTACTGCCTTCATGAAGGGCTCACACCTGCTCCTGTTCCCTCTGAGCTCGAAATTAAACAACCCTTTTGTTCCCTCCTTAGAACAAACCCTTCAAGCTATGGCTGCCGCACGGACGCACTTACTGCTTCTAGGCCTAGTGTAAACGAATATTCTCGTGAAGAACATCCAGATCTCAAAAATGTCATAATGGAATAGGTCCACATTTGACGCAGTTTCCTTCTTCAGTTTACCCATATCTGTTTTTTGAGCTGTGATTTTGGTGGAAAACACCTGAAAGTGAGGACTCCCTCATTAGTCACACACCTAACGAGGGCGTGTACCACATCGTGTCATTACTGAAAGACAGAAAGATGAAAAGTGTGGGCCACAAGCAAGAAACAAGGGTGATTCACTTTTTCACATATATCTCTTGTTTCCTCCTTATCCATTCTCTCCTACAGAGGGTTTCCCTCGCCATATGACCTCTATTTTCTGTCTCTGACTTGGTTGTTTTTTGCGTGTTTTATAACCATTTCGAGTTATACAAACGGTGTGTGATTTAACCGAGGCAGGTAGCCAAAGCACTTGAGGGTGTCTGAAGCCCTGCAAAGACAGGAAGGTACTGGGTTTGTACTGTATGTGTTAGCATCTGTGACTTTTCTGGTGTTTCAGAAATAAACAAAATGTCAGTGGAAAAGAGGTTGAGAATCAGAAACAAGTGACATTCTGCTCAATGACTGAGAACAGTTTGTCTGTTACGAGGGGAACTTCATTCAAGCTTCTTTGAAACCTCAAGAGTTGTGAAACAGTAGATGAAGAAGTGTTTTCTTCTGTCTCTCCCACTCACCTCCATCATTCGTACACATCGATAGTTATTTTTGTGCTACTGTACTGGTTGTAGGCTGCTGCATAATCACATCACCAGAATGGAAATATTCTTTGTATTTTGTTCCAGTCAGCTTAGATTTAAACACGAGCAGGACAGTCACGTTGGAATAGGTTGTTAATGTCAAGTCATGTTTGTGTATTATTCCTAAGAATTACATATGAAGTGGAATTATTTCTATCGTATGAAAACGCATCATGGTTTCAGCAAGATATTTACTTTACTTTAATAATGATGTTGGTTATAGAATGGAAAAACTGCTGCACAGTCCCGCAGTCTGTAGTTGATGTGAGTACATTCCTGTAAATAATCAATTTGACCGTTTCACTCATCCAAATTACTGTCAAGAATCGGACTTCTCTGCTAAAGAGTGACGTGACATTGGAAGGTGGGCGTTGTTGAATGAAGTTATTGATACAAAACACAGATTAAAAAGCAAACCCTGTTTTCAGCTATACACTATCTCTCAATAAAATAACTTCTCTGCAAACTCCCTCCAGTAAAAGACAATTCTCAATGTTATAGCGTCTATAAATGTTTTCTTGTACTGATGCACCACAGTGCACTCAGGTTTAATATATGTACATTTAGCCCATTTTGCTCTAAAATGAACCTCAGTCAGTCTCATCTTCAAAAAAAAAATGAATATCAATTATGTGTATATATTTACAAAGGAAAAAGATTGATGTTTTGTTTGATTGATGCACATGTTTTGACATTATAATGCATTTGTTCCACAATAAATTAATGGTTAAGGCGCTTCACATTACCGCAACGTCCTCAGTTCAATTCGAGCTTACATGTAACGCGATTTATGTCAACTGTCAAATAAAGACAAAAACACCCACAACAGCGTATTTTCTCAGCGTAATATTTGCATTACTCCTTCATTTAAGGTAAAAAAGTAGAACCTTTACTAATTGGGTTAGGGTTAGGGTATTGTCTAATTTCAGTTTGAAATAGATAGCTGCTCGTCTGGTATGTTACACTCTGGGAAGCTTAGCTGTCTGCCAGCAGCCTATTAGTCACAATAGTTTGTTGCAAATGTAATAATCTCCACAACTGCATGTAATCAAACCTGTAGCTTCAACATTCATAGATTAGGATTTAGATTAGATTTTCCTGACATGTGTCTGAAATTACAGGCATATTCCGTGGCTCATAAATAATAAAATTATTATTATTAATATATAGAATGCAACACAGTCACAGTTGCAGTGGATTTCAGTAGCAGTGTCTGACATACACAGGTGCACGAATCCACTGTCATCTACCTCATTGCAACAGCTTTAAAACTGTTGAAGCATTATGTTTCATTTCCTGGTTCAGTGCACGTTACCCTTGGCCTACTGGGAACCATCTTCTTGTTTAGCAGTTTAACATTAAAGTTGCAAAGCTTACTTACACACATTAGCAACACTGGCGGAGCATCGCTCAATTGTCATCGCGTCACAACGGAATGGACAAACTAGAAAATGCATGATTTCAATCTGAGGCTGGTCAGTGATCCATCTCAATGTACCTCAGTGGTTTAAACACAGACTCCACTCATCGTCATCTGTACTGACAACTAAAACCTGCGTGGAGCTGAAGCTACACATGAGGGGAGTTCATAGAATGGGAAATCAACCACCAGACGATCATTCTAAATTGAAGGATTTTTTAAAAAACATAAGGTGTGCAGCTTGCACCTGCAGTTGGAGCACAGATGGCTGTTTGGAGCTCTGTTAGCCGTCTCCTGTTGCGGCCAAGAAATTCTGCTTATTGGCATTCAACATAAAATTACACACATTTGTACCAGTGTTTGCTACGTTACACATTTGTCCCAAGTGTTTCCATGGCTTTCTTTAACCACTGATCCCAAAAGGTTAACGTTTTATAGTGTATAGCATTATTTTCTTAGGTACTTGCAATTAGATTCTCTAGCCTGACTTTGGCTCCTGATGTTTTGCACGGATGGAACGATAACCCAGATGGAAATACACGAGGGAGGGACACACACTGGTTCAGAAATTTTAGTTTCACTTTGAATGATTGTGTGTGTGTGTGTGTGTGTGTGTGTTAGTTTGTATAAGTCAGGCAATGATAGAGCAGAGATCTGAGTAATAGCCATGAAAGGGAATCCTATTGTCTCATATGAAAACACCACCATTGCAACAGATGCATTATATTTTCATAACAGAGTAGAGGGGAAACACAGCTTGGTTCAGCTCGCCTACAGAAAAGACAAAAAGAATGCACACTGAGCCTCTAAATATGAATGTTGACATGCTCTTCATCACTCTGAGTTTTTTCTTTTACTATTCAGTATATGATGTGGTCAATAAGTAACACATTTTTCATTAATTTAGCTCCGTTCTCAGCACACTGGATTTGAAATAAAACAGTGACTGAGATTAAAGTGCCGACTTCCAGCCTCATCAGTGTTTGAAGATGTTATGAACTATGTAGAACTTATAGCCCTTTTCTTTTACATAGTACCCTGAATTATAGGACAGTGCAGCAGAGCGACGGCCTTAAACTAGTCTTTTCATATGGCCAAAGATGGTAATGTTATAAACCGGCAAAGTCATTCACAAGGAGTTTATACAGTTTGCAGAAGACCATAAAGCTGATGGTAAAAGCCCCCAAAATAAGCAAGACATAAAGATCGCTGCAGTACAGGTCCGGCAGAGCATCGCCAGGTAAGTGCCTGCTGATATCTGCTGGTCGCAGGCTTCAATCATTAACTAAATACCTGCAACCAAATATTGAACATAAAGACTCTAGGTATGTTATTTTTTTTAAAACACTCATTTGACAAATACATTTTGGGTCACAGTGAACTCTCCCAAAATTACAGCAGAGCGTCAGCTTCTGAATCTCATTGTATAATTTCAAATCAAATGTGCCGTAACGAGCCAACACAACAAACATGTGTCCCTGTCCTTCTACTCTGACTAAATTATTGGTTCGCAAGAGACCAAGAACACGCTTCTTTGAAACGAACCAGTAATACAAAACAATATAGTCACAAACAAGATATCTTCCGTATTGACAGCACATTATTACATAATGTAGGCCTTCTTCTGTGACTTCTTCTAAACTGAACTTGGACTAACACAGGCAGATGTTAGGTGGTGGCCATTAATAATGCTGTAAAACAATTAGCATGAACGCACCTGCGTAAAAAGTCTGAAGCCTATTTCCTTTAACTATATTCAGCTCAGTTCAAATCAAAATACTTTATACGTCGCTCAGTGGGCAATTTGAGGCAAACTTCACTGATGCACATGAAAACTATCCAAAAATGCAAACTATGATAACATAAAGAAAAAAGTTGAAATACACAAGGTTAATGGCAGTGGCCAATCCGTAGCTAGCCAACACCACAAAGGAACATTATGTCAGAATGTGTCAAATGCAAAAATACAAGGGCGCTTATCACTTTATACACAAGGTACACTGACCACTTCGTGCATGTTCACAAGTCTTATTGCTTCTGGCTATTATTTTGAACATTTCAAGCGTTTATGGTCCTAAAGTAAAAAACAAAGCATGTGATATTATACAGACTGATTTGTTCAGGGGTACTTGCACCAAATGTTTAGGCTTTTCCAAAATACCGTTGGGGCTGAATTACAGTATCAGTTAGCAGTGTGTGAAGTTGATTTTAAAATAATGTCAGATTATTCATTTCCTTTATTTCATATTACTTGACAAACCAAACATGACAGCATTTGGCAAAATGTCACGGTAAGTACTAATGGACTCTGCATTTTTTTTTTAAAGCTATCGTTTTTATTCACATTTCTTTTAGTGTTGGATAAAAGCAGAACTATGCTTTAGGTTATAACTCAGTGCATGTGTGTGAGTTGCGATGTGGACTGCGATGAGCACATATGCGTATATGTTATGGTACAGTTTGTACCGCATTCTTTTGTATATGCTATATTCTTAAAGCCTTATTGAAAGCACATTGAAGCTCACTGCTAATATACTCAACATATAATGAGCAGTACCATGAAACTGTGAAGGGTCAGTTCAGGCAAAGTGTAGATCTCATTGATTTGACACATGAAAAACATTTGACAGACACTATTAGTGCCCCAAAATACATAAACAAATCAAGTTATCTTGATTGCTTCTCTTTAAGGCTGTTTCACGTTAGAGACAAACAGCCGTTATGTGAAAATGTTTGAAATTTGTCTGTGCTCTTTAGAATAATACATAATTTGCAACAAATAACATAATAATAATAACGTAAACACAGTGTTATTCTTCCAAATAGAAAGACTTACAGTATGTATGGCAGTAAGTTATTTTCAAGTGCTTCTGAACAACAATGAATTATTATAAATATATTTTTTTAAATCATTGGTGTTTAAAAGCTGCGCCAATCACTTTTCCATGTTTGCAGGCCACAAAGCGTCTCTTAGCAACAGCTGACTCCAACACTTAACAGGAACATTCACAATCTCCTGGGTTTCATACTTTTATTAATATTTCCAGAGATTATGTACAGTAACTAAGTACAGAGTTAGTTTGTGTGCCGCTTGCGCATAGCACCCCATCAATGCTAACAATTGCAAAATCAACTAAATGTTGACGCCGTTATTGCATAAGATTTTATCTTTGCATGCCAAGAAAATCAGGTACAGAAAGTTCTATTTTTGGTACTTCTGCTTTGAGATTTTGAAATCCTTCTCAGGGCTGTCATCAGGAACAGCACAACACAAAGACTAGCAAAATCTGAAATAAGCCCCTTAGTGGGTAAAATCCATAGATCGAGACTGATACATTGTTATTATTATTCAAGGCTGGTGAAAAAACAAAGAGGAAATCGTTCAACATTGTTTTAGTTGTTCTAATTTATGTGTTTTTATCAGCCAAATATCACAAGGCGTTCAGCCAGAACACTGCAGATATTCTGGCTCATCATGTTCGTGTAATCACTTGAGATCATTTGTGTCTGTTTCTGAGGCAAAATACAAACAAGACAGACAAAGCCAGACCGTGTCCAAGACACATCAATAAGTATCTGGAACAAGACTAAAAGTCTTAAAAATGTGGCCTCGAACAAGACCAGATTTGAGTACTACAACATTGCCCCTTGGTGCCCCTTTGCTTCTGTCTACGAGAGCGTGATCTCATGCAGCGTCTGAGAGATTTGTCAGTGTTTGTAGAAACTACATGTCTGCGCCCTCGTACGCAGACATATCGCTATCCTGACTTATGTATCTTCCCTCTGTAAAAATATCGCTCAAATCAGCTACAGTATTAGCAAGTAGAATACTGAGTATATATACAGCATGTTTAGGGCTACTCACATGTGATGTTCTCAGTGCAGCGATGAGTTCAGCTCTGACATTTGGTAGGCTGCACTGTAGGTGTCTCTTTCATACTCACACACACACGCAAACACAAACGCACACACACAGGAAGTCAGATGCCACTATGATCCCATCCTTTCTGTTATGTACTAAATGGACTACATAAATTAGGATTACAGTCTCTCTCTCTCTCTCAAACACACACACACACACACACACCATGTAGATGTTTTGTAAAGTCGGCCCATGTTACAATATACAAGAATTCCTTAACTCATAAGAAAAGCCATTTTTTCAATCTTAAATCCAAATGAATATGTATGTATGGTGTATGTCGTGGTCTTGTGCTGCTGTGTGAACAGGTGTTTACTGTGTGTTTCATTACATGCAGCTCTGCACTGGTGTCAACACCTGCATGTTACTGCACCAGTTATGGGGAATTCAGAGCTTCTGAACCAATATTATGGCCTAAAAGAGTAAAGGCAGTGTTTGATATCATGTTGAACAAGGTAAAAGTTATAAACCTTAACATCTTTGTTGCTTTAAACTCCTTTTTGATACTACTTTTGTTTGGAATTTGTTTTCATGAAATAGCCATTTAATGTATATCCTGTCAGTAATTACCTCTCTATAAAGTAGCTTTTATTGTTTTTAGCGGCATCCAACTTTACTGCAGTTTTAAGATTACCTAAAACGCACAGGGGATTTACACAGGAAAACAATGCACATTCAGCTTTACTGCTTGTGAAGCTGTCATATGATGATGGAAATAATTTAGCAACATTTGCAGCTGGGTGTCCTAATAGGTTGACTGACAAAAACAATACATACACTTTCAACACAGTGCCTTAATCTTTTAATTCACTAGCTACAGAAATAAAGTATACAAAAACATAAAATCAAATACACAGAAACACAAGCGAGAAAATGGATCTAAATAAGATGGCTCAAATTTAAGATGGCAGGCAGTACATTAGAAGTTGATAAGGCTGTATGTAAGGGTAGGCTTGACATGTTAATATGCTGCATAAATGTAAAAAATAAGTTCTCTCTTGCAGTGGGAGAACCTATTTGCATTCAGTTCACTGGTTATATTTGGTGAAAAAGCTCAAAGTGCCCACATCATTACATTTGATTTTTATTTTCATCAAGACCACATTCATGCCATATTCACACTGGGGTTCTCTTTCACTCGCTCTCTTTTCCTCTTCATCTGTTCCTCTCTTTCTCCTCCTCTCACTCTCTCTTTCTTTTTGTCTCTCTCTCCTTTCTTCGATCTGTCTTTCATGTCACTCCATTAGCAGGGGTTGCAGAGGGAGGGCTGATGGCTTCTCTCGCCGGCATCCTTGCTGCGGTTTTGCTGCAGCTGCTGGGCTGCGATAAAGAAAGGAAAGAAGAGAAGTTTTCACACTAATTATGACACAATAATGAAGTACTTGGTAAAAGGCACAGTGAAAATGAAGGTCAAACTGTCATTAATATAAAGCGATTAGAGTCTATTAGAAAGCATCTGTAAAGTGACCAGAGATTACTGGAGAGGGGATAAAGTATTTTCTTTTACTAGACAGAAGCAAGTTAAGAACATTTACCATTTACACTGGCAGTACGGCTTGGACTTCAGACGCTGGTGGTCATATTTCATCTTCAGCAATTTTCTCTATTGCAGAAAAGAAAAATCACATTATAGTTTTTTGGTTTGCTTCAGCAACCCATCCTCCTTCATCCCACCTCCCAATTTCAATCTCCAAAGCAGCGGATGAAGATTCCCTGGATGTTTTTCTTTACTTACCTTCCTTCTTTTAATCCTCTTGCACATGAAAATGACAGCGACGATCAGGAGAACCACAACCAGGCAACCAACTCCACCTGCAACCCACACCCACCAGCTGAGGTCCAGCAGCATAGTAATAGTGGATGGAGGGCTAGTGACGCCTGCTTGAACCGTGAAAACAGATCATGGCAGAAAGCAATGATCAATGACACGTCCGGTGAAGAATCACTTCTGACAATATGTGTTCATAGTCATACTCAGAAGGCTTACACAAACAAACACAAGCAGTACGCACAGTTGGGGAAGGCTGGTTTACTGCCCATTGAGCCTTGCAAAGTGACTGGTGCAGATGTTTTGTAAGTGGGCTCTGAAAGAAAAAAACACAGGACATCTTGCTTTTGCCAGTGGCCACACAGGTAGCTTTTGTTGCGGTAAGAACCAAATGCAAAGACTGTGGTAGAGGGCAGTGTCCTACCATAAACTTTGATGTGTAATCTCTCTATGTGCGTCAATTCGCCACTGGCAATCGTACAGCTCCAGGACCCTGCATCTGAGTGAGCCACAGGTTTGAGTTGAACTGTCTGTGACGTAAAGTGTTTTCCATCTGGCCTTGTCCACCGTACTGTGTAACCTGGGTCAGACCCTTTTACCTTACACTGGAGCGTAGCCTCACTGCCCAGCTGGAGATCACCAGAGGGGCTGGTCGAGACTGACACAGAGAGGGACAACAGACGGGGGCGAGGACACAGTGAGAATCACAAAGAGAAAAGGGCGGCCATGCTGAACAAAGGACTTCATCCAGATCATTAAGAACGTGAGAAATTTTGACATGATGAAAATATATTATGGTACTTATTGATGGACAAATGGAGACACATGGAGGTCAGTTTTTCCGTCACAAGAAGTACTGCTCAGCTTGTGAAAATAGTTGTATAACAGGGAAGTTTCTGAAGAAAAAAAATTCCCTGATGATGTCACCAGGGTTGTCTCAGCCTGGGCTTGGAGACTACAAATTGTGAACAGGAGGCCTCTATTTTACAATGTCTGGGAGGGGAGTTAAGAGAAAGATGTTTACGAGAAGACATTATCCAGTTAAATTATGGGGAAAAATAGGATCCAGTGTTTTTGGAGCTTGAGCCATATTAGGGACAAGGATCAGGATATTTTGACCATTTTTAAAAACAATGTCTCTTGTGAGTCCCCCGATTTTATAAACATGCGATAGTAAACTGGAATACCCCTTTAAGGTTTTCAAAATATATATCTCCTGTATGGAGTATATGTGTGTGTGTGTAACAGTAGATTCCGATTTAATATAGTTTAATCTTTTGCATTAAAGACCTAAATATTGTTTTTATTAACTAAATTCTTCAAAAGTTACTTTAATCGTTTAGTAAATTTTTCTTATCTATAAAACTGACCTGTGATAGGAAATAATTTATTAATCTAATTGCTGTTGGTTAAATTGAGGAGGATTTTCTTTTAACACAATACAATGAGTATAACTACAAAGTATTTAATATACACTTCCTTCATCTCTGATTCAAAACCCTAAATGTAATGATGATAAAGCCTACTCACTCTGTCTTACATGTGATGCTAATAATTATTTGCTAATACATTTGTCTTGGGTCTTCTACTTACCTGAGACCACAATAAGTGTATGTTCTTGAGAGTTCCCATCTGTCACGCAAGTGAACTTTCCAGCATCTTCCTCTTTCACTTCCAAGATCTCCAGATTCTTATCCTGCCTCAACTCTGACCTTGCCGCAACGCCACCACTTGTGCCTAATGCAGAAATACATGTAGTCATTTGCAAGTGAAGATTTTAAAACAATATATTCTGCTCTAGGTAATGTCTAAAGTCTGTCTGTTTATACCTCTTGATTTGAAGCCAGTCTTCATAATTATTTTAATAACCATTTCATTTCCATGAAGCCAGTGCAGGTTGCTGAATGCGTTGACATTACACTCGATCTTGGCCTTCTGCCCTGGCTTTGTGAAGATCACTTTGCCTGCAGCAGAGAGTGCACCCAGCACTGAAGAGAGAGGATCACATCCATGAAGCTCATTAAGTATGATATATTCACAGGAGAATATCACAAAATCTGTGTTTTAAGACAAAGTCAAACTGAACAAAATATTTTCATTACTTTGCATTGGAGACTCAAGATAGTGAATTTGAAGTTAAAGGGCAATTTCTCAGGTGGAATTTAGGGAGTTTGCAGGCACCTGGGTTAAGTAAAACACAACTGCGGCTATTTTCCCAGGTACATTTAAAAAAAGTCTTGCAAGCATAATGGTACATATTTGGATCTAGGTTACAGGCAACTCATGTATCCTTTATTTTAAAAGATTTAAAATTATTTCCAGAAGTATATTCACTCACCAAACCCAAACCACATGATGGTCTTCATTTTGGTCATTGGATCTAAGAGGGGGGGGGATAACAGACTCAAATGTGCATTTCTGTCAAAACATAATTAAAGAAAAACAAAGTGAACGCAGTAGTTCAGGGTGTGAAAGCGAGCATTTCCAGGTTACAGATACCGCACACAGCTTCTGTTTGAGACAAGCACTTCACCAAGTAACATGTGATCCCTAACCACCAAGCTACCTCTCTACTTCCTTCCTCTATCTCTTGCATTAAAAATTTAAAACTTTCTTCATAAAAAACTGAAATAAATGACACTGGGAAAATTCCAGCATGTTCCAGCTCAATTGTATTTAACTGACGTGCTCAATAATGCACATTAAGATGCTTCGTTGTGGACCTCTTCCAAATGTATCTCATCGTAGTTAGATTTTTTATATATTTTATATTGTGCAACAAAATTTCATTCTGTATACACTTGTGCATATTTGAATGTCAATAATAAAAGTCAAAGTCAAACAAGATGTTTGTTAAAAAAAAGCAATAATTTTGTTGTGCAGTTTTGTTAATAAGAAGGAAACTGATTCAAAGAAATTCTCATAGAAATCCTGAGAAGCTATTCACTCTTTATCTCATGCGGCTTGATATATTTCACGATTTTGAAAGTTTTAATAATTAACTTCAGCAAGCTAAAATACTGAAATATATTTTAACAATGTATCATTTTAAAGCCACAAATGAGATCTTGTATGTTTGATAGCCAGAACAATTCCAATGTGATCAGATACTTTAGATGAAGATTGTTATCTAAAGTCTCATTTGACATATTATCCTCAATATATTTCACCTCACTGACTGAACAATGGTTGTAAATAAAGATAACGAATCTTTAACCTTTAAAATCAGATTGACCTTGATATACAGGCCTCAGGCTTGGAGACACGGTTAAGCACGTTTTTCTTCTTTGCAGATGTTTAAGAGCATTTTTCTAGGCTCCTACACTTTAGTTTCTGAAACAATTTCAACAGTTCCATTCTCAAACAAAAGACATAGGAGACAATAGCAAGCTACAAAATGTTATTAAATTGGTTCACTGGGCATTATGCCAAGTTTCAAAAACATCACGTAACAAAAGAAAAATGGTTTCAGAATGGTCACATTAAACCCAACAATTACATTTTACAATATAAAACTTGATATCATGATCTAGTTTGAGATCTTACCTTAATTTTGAGCCAGTGTTGCCTTTGTGTCGTTATTGAAGGCCAAAATCTTTCCTCGTACTCTGTGCGCTTTACTACATCGAACGAAAGGATGTAAAAGCTTTAGAAGGCGGAAGGCATCTAAAAAGAAACCTGCACTTTAGAAAGTTGTAGGCCAATACAAACCCCAGCTCTTTGTGGGTTTGTGCTTCATGCCTGCGCTTTCTCACAAGCTAGGGCTGGGATTTTGTAGTTTCTACACAAAGCTGAGGAAAGTTCTGTACTGTGGCTTACAATCACGTATTTTTAAAAAGGAGAAGCATTAACCATGATGTTAAAATTACAATTTGTAGGACTGTCAAACTCATCACTAATTTAGAATCACGATGTCAAAATCATAAGATTGAACAACAATTAGAGAAGTGATAGTAAGCCATCAACAAATGAAGTATTCAAGAAGAACACAGGCAGAATGACAGAAAGACACTTTTTTATTTGTCACAGCAGAAGTAACAAAGGACTTGTTTGCAAAATAAAAACAAAATAAGCCACAAATCACCCAGATATCACCCTCACCACACTTAAGAAAAAAAACAGTTGATTTGGTGTTTTCACTTTTTAATTTCCTTTTTTTACACGTACATTTTGAGCTGTTATTTATTGTTTGATTTACTGACATTTCCTCTCATCGTGGAAGTTGGCGCCGGGTTAAACAGGTGACACCAAGCAGCAAGCGTCCAATAAAAGAGGGAGCTGGAAGCAACATATTTTCATGGGGAGAGGCAGTGACTACTGATGGCAGTGGAACTCAATAGTCAGGACACAGATTAAGCATACCTATTAATAAGGAGTGAATGGACTCAGAAACCAAAGTCCCTGTAATGTCTGGGGCCTGTTCCACGAAACAGGTTTTCTAAATTATCTGGATGTGTTTGCTGAGTAAATCTTGGAACAGGTGTTTTAACGGATTTCAGGTGGTTCTCAGTTATACTCAGCATAGTTGTCCAGGTAACTAACTGAATCAGCTTCTCTGAACAGACCCATGGTTTGCAATCAATGGATCAAAAGAAAAACCTCCCCCCCAACACCTTATCTGTACATCTGCACCCATTTATTTAACTGCTTATATATGCTTATTTACACTTTTTGTCAGTTGTGAAGCGTGCCAGGGCATTTGTAAGAGGTGGAGTGTGACTATGTATGTTGTCTTGTGTGTTCACCCCATGTGCAATGTGCCTTTGTCTCATTCAGCCACTCTCCGGTAGAAGTAGAGGTATCCCAGGTCTTTGGGAGGTTTCTCTGAAGCACACACCTTCTGATCGTTAAAGATGACCCACCTGGTCAACAGAGAGATCATTTGGTTCACAAAGAGTGACTTGATAACAGACAGGTTATGGATCTGATTGTGTATACACAACAGAGAATAGATAGAAAATAAAATATCCACCAGTTGGGTAAAGTTACACCTGCTTTTTCCAGATGACCAACAACAGAATAATAGTACGCATCCACTAGTACAGAAGGGATCATTTTATACATCTAAAATATAAACTAAATGTGGCGTTTTCTTCCTTAGTGGATATAAACCATTTAACCCTCAGTTGTATGATACTTTGCACTGGATCACGTCAGCAGCTATTACTGTTCATTCCTGTAGTATGCTGCCCCCTACTGAGGCACCATGAAACCAGCTACTTCAGTACATTAGAATACAATTTTTAAGACATTTAATTAATAAATTAACTATTGGTTAGAAAACAGAAAGCATACAAGTTACGAGACTGGAACCCGTTTAACTATTGCATGAAATTAATTTTCTTTCAGGATCTGAACCTTGTAATTATATTACACAATTATACGGTTGGTTCTGACTTTTGAATGACACGATGAGGCTTCAATCAGTGAAATATCAAAGTTACAAAAATTCAAATAAACACTTACTGCTGATCCTTCTTGATGTGACAGACATAGTGGCCGCACATCGTGCTCGTCCCCATGTGACTGATGAATGCAAACAGCTCATATTCTGGATAAAGGAAAGAGACCATGAGTTCAATTATAATTATGATGGAAATGTTCCTACACAACTAATGTGTGAGGAGACATTCTGAGGTAGTGATCGTTTTGAACGCCTCCTCTCTCATCCTTCTCACTCACTGCCAGGTCCGTCTCTGACACGAGGCCCAGGCGGAGGATCCCTGCCACCCTCGCTCTCTGCGGCTGAGCGACCGCCTTCAGAAACATCCATGGACTCCAGGTCATCCAAGTGTGAGAAGATCCAGTCCACAGCCCTGTCCAGGACATTACTCTGTGAAACAAACACCAGTTAAAAGAGGCATTATTAGAAAATATCAGCAAATGGAGCTTTATTTCAAATACAAGCTACAGTAGTAAGATGGTCAGTTAGGCAGCCAAAGGAAACTGATGTAATTTCTTCAGAGGCCAGCCATCAGATTATAGAAACACAGATGGTACTCATTTATTCGTTATATTATAACCGTCAACAGCAGTAGTCAACAGGGTAGTAGAGGAGAGCCATGAGACTGTAGCTAATGACCAGACATCAGCACAGAATAAAAGCTTTGTTTGCCATGATCATGTGGGGTGGAGCTTGAGGGTGATCCAAACCATTACCTGAAGCTCTTTGCCTAACTAATTCACTTGTGCAAAAATGGACTGCCGACAAACGAGTGGCAAAAAATGACCTAAATGTAGATCTTTGTAAAAAAGATGAATCTAAATGAAATTTCCACAAATGACGGTACATAAACATTTTCTGTAGGTGCTTCAGTAAAAGCCTAAAGCCAAAATTAAATTGAGTTAGTTAGCAGGTGTTTTCTGTGTTTTGTCTGCTTTTTTGTTATGATATCTAAGACATATCTCCTATCGGTGCTTCTGATACAGCTTAGCTTAATGCAACTTTACAATCCCGCTACTCATTTTTGTTGAAGTGTTAAGGCCAACACTGGTTAGTCTCTCCAAGAAGGACAAAAAACATGGCTACACTACTGTGTGAATAAAAAGGGTGCAGCTCTGCCTATACTGGCACGGTTCTACTTTTAGACCAAAGACATGTAAAATTGGTCAAATCTCTGGATTTGGATTCTAACCGTGGCTCGAAGTGCTTTGGTTGCCTGGTCTCGGCTGAAGCCCATGGAGACGATGGTTGCGAGGTGCTCCTCAGAGAGGCTCTCTGTGGGTGTAGTCCCAGGTCCGGAGCTGCAGCCTGGCAATACCAGTGGGGCAGCGAAGTCTGCAGCCAATCAGAAAGATGAGAAAATTAAGAGTGAGGAGAGCGGTCAGACTGATTGATGATTTGACTTCCTCTAAATTCCCACTGCTCTTCACACCTGGGTCATCCATATGGCTCATGATCCAGTTCATGGCGGCATCTATTCCAGTGTTTCCAGTGTAGTACACCGCTTTCCTGCAGGCCTCCAGTGGGAATCCCATCTCACATAACTGGGACACAGTGGAGTCATCAAGGACTGGAGCTGAGAGAAAAAAGTTAAATTACTTGAAAGTACTTACTTCACATTGTTTGATTGCTGGTTAATTTTTTGGGAAACGCTGATTTACAAAAGGACAAACATTGTTCTGTTTTTGTGCCCTTTTGAGCACTACATTAATATCAACAAAAGCTTCAAAAAGAAATTTGACAAAAGGCAAAATAATGAAACGTAATAGAGAAATGTCAACTCCTAGACTCCAAAAACAGAACAATTAAGATATTGCTTCTTTAATGTGAAATGTAATATAGATCACTTCACATTATGCAAAAATAAACAAATAAGGCAACGGAAGGACGCAAAAAACGAAAAAGGCAGAAAAGAAAAAAAAGGGGGGAAACAAGGGCGGACAAATAAGAGCATCACAGAGGAAGAATGAAAAGAGCAGAAATGACAGACTAACACAGCAGCGGGGAGTAGAGTGAGTCGTCCTCCTCGTTGCCATGGGAACCCAGGATACCTTTAACCTCCACATCTGGGGTCATGAGTGGGGGCGGGGCCACCTCTGGTAGAAGCTCCTCCCCTGGCTGCTGGCCAGTTGCATGCAGCGCGCTCAGGTCCAGAGTATCAGGGACATCGATGCTCACGTCTGCGCAGCAGAAAATCATACAGCATTCAAAACTACATTTCATTTCAAATTACCCACTTCAGGCCAATTGTTTGTTTTCAATACACATTACATTACAATTGTTGACAGTATTCTTAGAAATGATAATGTACAACAATGTGACAGAACATATCAGGAAGGCAGGGGCAAAGAGGAGTGGCGTTTGCTATACCAAGTTCATCGTTTTCCTGTATCATGACATTTGAGAGTACACTATCAGACACGTACAGACTCAATAACTGGAGATGTGACAGGATGCCTTTCATTGTGAGTTGGACCTTGAAAAAGATGCTGGCGCTGTCTACTATTGCTTAAAGACTTAAAAGTCGCCAGATATGGGAAAGTGAGAAAAGTTCAAATGTAAATGTCCTCCTCAACATGCTGTCAAATTCTCCAAGAACGTGTGCATTGTGACCTATTTTGCCAGGACGTAGTTATTTTGTATGTTGTTATCAGGTAAATGTCAGAAAAGGTAGTGATTCTACTGTCAAACAACAAAGTTTATTTTTGGTATCTCAACTACTGCCTTTAACTCCTTGCCAGGAAGCTCTGTAGAGAAGAGCTGTCATTTTCATTCCATTCTCTTTTCTCCTGTTTTTTGTTGTGCTGATAGGGAGTTTCTTTGGGGTATTTTATTTAGTATTGTGGTTTTATTTCTATTTAAGGCTAGTTGGTTTGTCATGGGCTGGTTAAAGTTAAGCTTCTAGATTTGTCAATAAATCCAGTCTGCTCCCTTCTCCCTTACTCAGGAAATGAACTTATATTTTGCACCAGTGTAGAAGTGACAACAGGAGGATATTGGAACCAAGTATGTACATTACCATCTCAGCACTGAACACACCCACAAGCTTTAGGCTTACGAGAGGCAAGAGAACCTGCCACTTTGAGCCTGTATGTGTTAACTGGGAGTAATACCTTTCCCACTTACCATACTTAAATTTCTTGAGGCTAATGTTGCTCCTTTTAGTTTGATAATTAGACATTACCATTCGTTTTAAGCATTAGTACTGCTGCTGTGATTACTTGCAGAAACAGACAAATGAATCAGGATAAAGTATTTTGGCCATGATATAAAAGACAAATGACAGAGAGCCTCTGAGGAATACCCACTTTTGTGTACAGTAGGAAACACATCTTTTCAACACAAACATTTAATAATATCTTTGCTCACCCAGTTTCTTAGGAACCCAGTCAAGGCCAAAGGTGAACTTCTTAATCTGGATGACCAGGTGGTCAGGGAAAGAGGCAAAGCGGGTCGTTCTGACAAATGAGACAAAAGCTGAGATTAATCTTAAGATTTGTTTCAACTAATCACTTTCTGTATGTGTGGCCGTCTCTCTTCATACTTGGTAGCAGTAGTCTTGGTCTGCACTGCTGAGCTCCAGAAGTCTGTGAGGATCTCTGGTTCGCTGAGGGCTGCCATGCAAGCTGTGAAGGGGATTTGTGCACGCACTGTAGGGGCTGATGAGTCTCCCTCCTCACGCCGGCGCTCTGCCTCCTGAAGCTCTTCTGTTAGAGAAATACATACATGGTTGAGACACAACAAGTTGTACACCACTGTGTGACAAGAAAATATTAATACAGGATATATGTCTATAGGTGTGGGAAATGGTTTTATGATTTCAAGATAAAAAGAAAAAAAAAGGACCACATCTGACACATACAGAGCCCGCATCTAACCACCTTAAAGAAGCACTCCAGCAATTTTAAACATGAAGATCAGTTTACCACTTTCAGTCTGTTTCGGATTCGACCTTATCTGTCGTGACCTTTCAGCGCACAACCAATGACATGATAGCCGTTTTTAATGGAACATAAAAGCCCCCCTTGTTGGACAAGAAATCTTGATCTTTGCCTGAAGACAATAACTGCCAGTGCTTTGTTTTTGGATACAAATGGAATATAGTATAATTCCTCAAATTTCTCAGCACTTTCTTCCTACCTGCTGCACATTACACCTATGCTACACTATGACCTAGTACCCAATGATGAGCACAGCACACAGCTGATCATACGTAAAATTTCAGATTGAGTTGAACATTGTATCCCGTGAGTCCTTCACCTGTGTTTGTAGCCTGGTCCATCGGCACAGGCAGCTGGACAATGTAATCCACCCTCTGTGTGTACTTGGCTTTCAGTGATTGCTGACACACAATCCTCTCCTCAACCAGGAACCTGAAGGCTTCAGATGGGTTGGACCCAGCGCGACAGTTCCTCTGTGGGTAAAAGGAAATAACAATATAAGAGAAAAACTTGGGACCAAAGAGAGAAGCAGAATGGGAATATTATTTTACCTCCACCATGTTTATGAAGTGCAATAAAAACTCCTGAGCATCCTGTTGCCGATTGGTGGAGAACTCTGGGTGGCCCCGGCCAACAAGTGCTTTGAACATTCGTGGTGCTATGCCGATTTGGTCTCCCTGCAAACAAAGCATTCAGATTCTGAAAACAGTCTAATTTGTGAACAGTGAGGGCACATTCTCACTTATTTCTGAGAGTAAATCCAACATGTCCCACAGATATCTGCTAAATCTAAGACTTGCAAATCCACTGTGATTGATTGTTTTTTCTTACCCTGGGTTCAGATGCGCCATTTTCATCTCCAGGGTCTGGTGCTGGTTTGGAATACTCTCCCGACAACAGACCGTAGCCGAGCTTGGCTCTGTGATAAACAAACAAAGCTGACATCATTGCACATCCAACAATATAACAGCGTCTCACACAGGAGGAGGATTTGGATAAGCTGTATTTTTGGCATTCAAATAACATGATAAAAAGTCTAATCAGGGAGAAGATTTTCTCTCTCTGGTGGGAACAAAAAAGTTTTTGTGTAGCATCAGAAGTAGGGATTGTTTAGAATTAAGCCACATACACATCAAATCTGGCAGAGTTTAATTTTAAGTGGAAACAATTTTAAGTTTCGCCACAGAGCGAAAATGACACGAGGGCAAGTGTCAACATAGGTCTGTCTAAACCCTGCTGATATCAATAGAGGATTTTGATTCAGGAGCATAACACACATTAAAAACAAAAATCACATTTAAACACAGAGCTGCCTGGGAAAGGAGCCTGTAATCGGCTTTGTGGATGGTTTATTTAATCTAGTGTGCACGACATTTTCAAGATAAAATGGGAAAGAGGGCAGGGTGTGTGTTTGAAGGCATGTGTGTAAAAATTGTGCTATGGGAGAAAAGGTATACAAAAGGTATACGAATATTTGTAATATTTTATCAAACACTGTCCTTGCTTTCCTGCCGTACCACTGAGGATTGATTTCAAGCATCTAATGGCAACACAAGTGGTTGTCATAGAAAATAACCCATACATTAGGAGAGGACACTCACACTTGGGTTTTGAAGTCTTGGCTGGGGTCGCTTGGGGCTTCATCAATAATCTTGTCAATGTTAGACACGTACCTGGAAGGCATGAATAGATGGTTAAGAAACAAATTCTTTATATTTGGTATCTTACCGTACTGCTGGACAGTGTGAAGAGTGTGACTTTTTAGAGGAATATTCAAGAAATCAGGAATAATTACTACATCTCTGCAGCTGTAATAATAGATGATGATAGCAATATTTTCATTGTAATGTGTCATAAGAATTAATTTTGTCTTTTATGACTGGAAGTGACATGGTCAACATCACAACTGGGAAAAACAGCAGGATAGGGCTATGAGTAATAGAGGTTACTGACTTGCTCTGGAAGTCTGGAACGGTGAAGAGCACTTGCATGACAGAGTTGAGGTAGCAGCTGTTGCCCAGGTTCTTCATGCCAGTCAAGCCAGGGCCAAACAGAGGCCGTAGGGTGGTCCCAGATTCCTGGATCACCTCCCACTCCCCCACGCGCTGGTTAACAGCAATCTCCAGCTCTGTCATCGTCCGCTCAGTCTGGGAGCAAAGTCAAAAGGGATAAGAGAATGAAGGACGCAGGGTACAAGCAAATGAAATTCTATGTGGCAGCCTTCATATGTAAAGGCAAGTTTTAAGAATGATGCAAATTTAGCCAATATGAAGTAGTAATGGCAGCAGGCGCACAAGGGAGAAACTACAAAACATATCATCACAGCACTAAGTGCTGCACTTTGTCTTCTGCGCCACTGTGGCCCAGTTCCTCCGCCCCCTGTCTGTGCAACATCATTATGTGTGCAGCAATACATTAGCAAGACAAGAAACAACATTACAGTACACAGTGAGAGGTACAGAGATCTTAGGCTTTGACAACTGTGTAGTCTGCTCTCTGCATTAGAGGAGAAGCAGGTGGTAAATAAATGAATGGCAGCAGGGAATCAAAGGAAACAGGTGTGGAAGAAAATATCTAAAACCGGGGGGAAACATAGACTGATATTATAATAAGTAAGAAGTGAAAGTAAGAGCACACAAAGAGAGATTACTATTATATTAGTATCATTAATAATACTATAAAAATGCTTTGATAATGTGTTATATAAGCATGTAGTATACATAAGTAACAGGAAACAGTGTGCTGGGGGGAAAAGTAATAAGAGGGAGAGCCTGATAGAAAAGTTTGCCAAATATTCAACAAAATAAATTTTCTGTAGTATCCAGTGCTGTTGGATCGCTACCACTGCAGCTAAATTTTAGACCTCTTAGTAATACCAAGTAATCAATGGCTGCTGTGTAAGACAGAGCCAGCCATAACTGCCTGGATGCCTGCCAACAAGAAAAGAAATACAATATGTCTGACTAAATCTGTAACACTTCAATCATAAAGCAGAGGGTTGAGTAATACTTCTGTCTACAAGAACTTGATCCAGTGTTGAACATAGTAAAACAGTGGGGAAAATGGGCAGATTTGTTATTGTCAGTGAGCGTAGAATAAAACAATTAAAATAGTCTGCTTCCACTAAAAGCAGCAGAAAACAAAGAACTTGCCTTCTCCATGGTCATCATGTCGATGCCAAAGTGGGCTAGGTGTTCTGGTAACTTGGAATCCAGCACCATGTCATCCTCATCATACGAATACACATCTGGACATACAAAACCGTGGTGGCAGTTAAGAGCAACGATGCACTTAGCTTCAGACAAATGCACATACTGCATACACTCAGCAATGTTTACTAACAGATCAACCATAGCATACATATTATGCCCTCTATATAAAAAAGGGTATTTGGGGAATTACCAGAAATGCTCATTTTTGTAAATAGTGGTTTATGCAAAAATAACGCAATTTGATCGGCCGTATGGAATAAGTCCTCTGTATGTAGTCAAAAAAACATTGTAATTTAATTTGAGTTGGACTTCAAAATCATGTCATCTGCTTACCTGCTCCATCAGGAGTTATGGTACCAAGTTTGACAGCAAGTGGGTATCCTGTCTCTTGGAAGTGGAGTAGGGCATGGTTGTTGCCCCCGGAGCCATCAAAATACCTGCGACCACATAGCACTTTGCCATCCGTCAGGTTCATCCAAATATTCTCCTGAAGGTCGCACACATCACACCGCCAGCCACTAGGACGTAGAAAAAAAAAGTTACACAAACTGCCTAATACACATGTTCTGAAATAAATGATTGACTCTTGCACTGCCCTTGAAGATCTTGTAGGCTTTGACTAATAAAACTATCTTTAATGTAAATCTTATTTTTGGAGACACAACAGCATTAATGGACTAATGGATCCTAAATGCAAACGCATTATTGCCTGGCCTTTTTATTTTCACTGAAATTAATGCACCAATGCAACTGATAGAGGTCTTGTATGAAGAGAAAGCTACTGTATTCGCAGTTTGCACACTTTCATCAATTTAGAGTGGAATATAAGAGAAGCTTTGTTTAAAAAGTCACAAATCTATGGAGAACTGCATGGTAGGTTTATTTAAGGGAGAGCTGTGCCCTAATGTCTCACCTGGGAGGGATCTTGACTCCGTTGTCAAGCTGTTTAAGGTCTGCGGAATGCCTTGACTCCTGTCTCACTTCTCCATCCCACTGTTGAACTTGTAAGGTATGAGACACTGAGTCGGCTGCCATGATACCCGTCATTGACAGGGACACCTTGAGGGATGGGAAATGAATTGACAGAAACAAATCAGACCAGCTCATGGTGAAACTTCTCAACTACTTGATCACTGAAGTTAACAAAATGTATTATCCATATGACCCTGTGCATCCCTAAGTGCGCAAATGTTCTTGTATTAAGGAATATATCGACAATATGAAGACTACGTTGTCAAAGATCTGTGAAGACTGATTATGACATCAAGCCTCTGTGCCAAGTCCTTGTATTAATAATAATCACTACATTTTTTTACTTTTTGTATACTATGATAATGTGATATCTGGTATTGTGAAACTATACCTGTGTCCATTCTAATATGTTAGGGTAGTACATTGCCACTGTGACAACCATGACAGAACCATAATAGAATGATAACATGTTTCTTGCCAGAAAATACACGATCTCTCACCCGCTCTCTCACAACATCAGGCATGGTGGCAAGGTCCTCTGATGTCACTTCCTGTCTGTCAGGTAAAATGACCACCTTTACATCCTCCTCATATAGCTCCTGCTCCACATCAAAACCACCTTCAATCCCTGGACAGACCAGAAACAAGAGGGGATGCAGACACAGGTCACTCTCAAAAGCGGACACCTGTATAAATACTCTGTCATGCACTCACCTATAGCCAATCTGGTGGGCTTTTTCTTAGGCGGGTGTCCAGATCCAGAGTTATTGTCATCTTCCTTCTGGGAGAACAACACAGGATATCAGTGGGTGTTGCGATTAGTTCACTTGACATTCACTTGGATCAGAAGATGGTGCTGATCGTGTCAAACGTAATTTAGACATGTGTCCATGTGGAATTGACCACTGTTTTAAGGAAAACAAATCATGAAGTAAAATGTATCCACCTTAGCCTTGCGAGTCCGGGTGATATGAAAGTAAGCCCTCTGGCCAGTCCGAGCATGGTGCCGGTCCACATACTGACTCCCAAAGCCCAGGAAACTGTTCATGCACACATACAGGCCTCCATTACTCTCCTGTAAAGAAGACACAGGAGGCGATGTTAAATGTTACAACTTGTCCTTATCTCTTTCCATCGTGACACAACACTGGGAAGTTAATGTTGGGGAGAATGTTGGCGTCTTAGCCATGTCACATTCCCAGTTATACTAGTTTAGCTCTCCAGTCAGCCTGCTAACGCTTGCCACTGATCAAAACACTGTTTTAATGTTATCCAAGTTCACGAGAAACTTCAATGTCTAGAGTATCTAAATATTAAGTTACGTTGAAAAGCATTAACTGTCCTGCCACAGTTGTGACCAGATAACGACTAAGTTAGCTTGCTAGCTAGTTTGACAGCGTAGCCAATTACACTTACATAGCTAGCTAACAAGCTAGAGCAGCTAAGTTTCCATTACAGAGCAGTATTAGCTTAGCTTGACGCTAGCTTGCTAGTAAGTTGAAACCGGACAATCTAGGAAGCCAGTGCGTCAAAGTAGGGCAGCAATGGCAAAATAATACATTAGACGAAAACAAGAGTGAGAAGTTAAACAACACTGTTTTTTGGCTGACGTATTCATTTCTAAAAAGGGAAAATGGCTCACCGGCGAGGAAAATGACAAGGCGCATTCGTCTTTGTGGACACGGTCCCCGGGTTTTGGAACCCGAATTGTGGACAAAACCGACATCAAAACCTCACCAACATCCGCCATGACAAGCTAGCTAGTTCCGCCTTTCAGTGGGACACTTGCTCCTTTGATTTTGGACCCCAGCCTCTTATTCCCCGGCTCGGAAGAGTGTCCGTTGTCTAGCCCGTCTTCTGCTGTCTGTGTCGGCTGAATGAATCATGAGATGCTGCCTTGTGTTGAGGGAAGGCCGAACGAACTCAGTTGCCCCCACGCCGATGGCTGCGGCCCGTTACCGTAACCTGTAGGATATAGGCACCCCTAGTGATTTTATAATGCAGGGAATTTACATTCGCGTCGTATATACTAAAGTTAGATCACTGCTTACAATCATGGCTGCATGTGGGGAATCGATAAATTGATAGATTAGTCAGCGATTTACCTGTTCACAGAACAACGGCTAATAATTCATTTCAGCTCAAGCTGTTTTATTTGTATATTTACGGTAACGTTCTTTGAACTCAACCAACGGCTTCCTCTGGTGGCTACATATAAGTATTGCAACTTGACTTGCTGGGAACACACAGTATTTTCGCAAAACAAGTCAATAAATTACATTAACCTTGACTAAAAGAAACGAAATTACCAGTCGGAGACGTTAACAGGGAGTAGTAGTAGTGTATACATCATAAAAACTACTTTCCCCAAACCTGAGGAAAGTTTCTGGGTTCCACTCTCCTTCGTTCCCTAAATTTCCAGTAGTCCCTCCTCTTCTCCCAATTCCATCTCCTCCACAGGGCTGGTTTGCTTCCCGGACCATGGCGCTGCAGTCTGATCATGTCACTGTATACGTGGCGTTTTATTTTGTTATTATAGCATTACTTAATTTTACCTTTGCAACTCCGGGCAGCGGCAGCTCTAATGTTTTGTCACTTCTGCAGCCGTATGACTTTTTGTACTACAGTGGTGTACGTGCATATTTTGGTGAGGAATGGGGGAAGGCTGCGGAGCTCCTGGAGAAATCCATTGTGACCAAGGAATCGCTGCTCAGGGTTCGAAGGCACTGTTATGATGACTGTGTGGCAGCAGGGAGAGAGGTGCTCGGTAAACTGGGTACGTTATGATGTATCAGTTATTGTGTGTGTGTGTGTGTGTGTGTGTGTGTGTGTGTGTGTGTGTGTGTGTGTAGAGGGAGAGATGTGCAGTGATTGGGTGTTGTTATACGGAGTCAGTGGTGTGCCAGATATATATTGTTGTGGTCTTGTTCAGTAGTTATTTATTTGTAATTCTATATGAACAATACGTGAATTAAATTCACAGTTGAATGATACAACAACAGCTCACGCACGTGTCAGTAACATGTTAATTATATGTAATACTTAACTTTTATTATCTCTCTGGTTTCCAGCCGTGTGACAGCTTATATTATAACCTTAGTGCGTACATCAGTTGTCAGCACAGCTGCATTAGGCCTAAGTTGACCTAACCGCTTTGGATCCAAGATAATTACTGGTGGGAAACTAGATTAGATAGATAGATTTGCATAGATGATGGAAAATGTTTGATGGTATATTTCATTCCCAAAAGTGATTCTTGTTTTTTGTATCATTAGACTCTGAAGAGGGGAGTATGTGGGACCTCTGGGTCTTGGACTGGGTGCAGCAGAGGGCTGAATGTTTGAGGTTCTGTATCGGAAGCTCTGTCACACCTGCAGGAAAGCTCCCGGTTTCTACCGACATTGATTATGAATTCAGCAGTCGCAACCCATACAATTTTCTGCAGGTCACATACTACAAGGTAAGCTATTCTTCAGGCAGCCATATACTACTGATAGACTTAAATATTATCTTATTTCAAAGTGTTTTAGTGCATGTAGAGGCCAACATCTTAATGTCTATGCTGTGGTTCTCTAATCCTATTTTTGATTCAGGTCACAACTGTATTTTATAGCAACACTCCTGTCTGTGTATGACAAACTTCATTCACACTTTCCTCTTCCTGCACATCAGTTGGAAAAGTTGCAGAAGGCGGCATCAGCAGCTCATACCTACTTCGTGGCCAACCCCAGTCACCTGGAGATGAGGAACAACATTGAGAAGTACAGACGGATGGATGGAGTGACCGAAGAGGCCTTCCAGGACAGAGAGATTGGGAATGAGAAACACTGGGTGAGGAGGGTGGGATGATGTCTTTGTAAAGGAGAGGGGAATGAAGTTGCGGTAAGCATTTTGAACACTGACTGCTGCAGTACGTAATTGCAATGCTTAAATTTCCATACCCAGAAATAATGTAGTGTAAGGTTCATTAACTGCACCGGTGTGGCTGTACACATGGAAAATAATGCTAAAGGGAAGACAGAGGGGGAGTAGATAATGGCTAGTATTTAGGAAAACGTTTAATTAAATTTTACATTTCACTTGATCACATTCTATGGGCTCAGATTTTTACCTATTTATTTGGGTAAACTGGGCTTATCTGTCTTATCTGTCATCAACTGAATTGATCTCTCTCACTTTCACTTTCCCTTATCCAGCCGTGTAATTCTAACCTGGTTGTACTCATTAAAGTCATCTGTCTCAGCAGCTTATTTTGTCTATTCAGGCACACTTGTTATAACATGATTAGGCTTGTCTGAAATTGGCTTAAATGGCCCATGTAATGGAATGCACCCATGTCTCAAAATGTGTCCACCCCCTTTTTTTAAATGAACAAAAGATGTTTGTTCATTTTATATTCTGAGAAGCTGTTCTAGCAGCTTCTCCTTCTTTAATTATCTAACTAACTAAATTATTCTCTCTCTACGGGTCATCAAACCCAGGTGATGTATGATTCTGCAGTTCAGTATGAGGCCTCCTCTGACTGGGTGCAAGCAGCAGAGAAATGGAAAGTGTGTGTGAATGAAACACTGCGGCAGACCGAGGAGTGCAGGGTGCAGTGCGAGGTGGCCTCCCAGCGGCTGCCCGAGAACAGGGGGGTGGACAGTGTTGACGGCGTGTTCGAGAAGGCCGCAGGTAAGACAAAACGAAGGTATTGAAGCTGAAGCTTGGATTCGCTGCAGAAATAGAACAGGAAGTACCCATTGTCACTATTTTTCTTTTCCGTCTAGCTCTTTCCCTCTCCCTGCTCTCATGCAGACAGTCCTGTGTGACTCAGATAGCCACAAGACCTGGAAGGATTTCTGCTCAGGAGGACTTCCTGCCCACACAGCTGGAGCATCTGCATATTGCACAGTTTAAAGGTCAGGGTTCGCAGGTCAAACTGAAGATTATTCAAGATCATTCAATGTTGTGATACAGTGTATGTAAAACCACAGTATCATACCGCATTCATTTTGAAGTGCCACTTCTCCTTATTTTGCATCCCTGCTCCCCCACAGCTGGTGATATTAGCGAAGCAGTGCAAACACTTCGCTCTCTTCTCCTGTTTTACCCCTCTGACAAGGACTGCTTAGACAACCTGCAGCTCTACTATGAGACACTAGGAGGAGACACAGAGTCACAGCCTGCTCAGGTACCACTTAATGGCCATTACATTAAAATCACTACTATGGTGGTAATAATCTAAGTTCCTTTTATCTTTTTATTTAATAAATAAGAGGTGAATAATCAATGTCTAGTCATTTCAGATTTCAGGCACAGACAAATTTCTATATCTTTTTCTTATTTTTGTTCATGCTGACTACATGTTTGTGTTTATTTGTCATACAGGAGATTGTCAGATACATCAGTCGCTCTTTGCAGGAGAAGAAGCTACTGTATTTTGGTATGGAGAACCTTGACTTCAGTTTCATCGACCCAGTAAGTATTGAGGCAAATATACACTCTTTTGAACAACACAACTACGTCCACAAATTGAATGATTGCTTTCCGTTTAGGATCTTTGGACTCCAGTAGATGTTGTACCTGAATCACTGAGGGATAACTGGAGGTGAGAAAGACAGAAGGAAATACATTTGGTGCCAAGAGCTGTAGTTAAACACGTGAAGTCAATTCAGTATTGTTTGGGTTTCACTTTCAGAGCTGAAAAAGAGAAAATGAATAAGAAAATGACCGAGGGAGAGCTGCGGGAAGAAGTGGATGACAGTGGATTTTTTGCAGGTGCGATCAGTTCATCCTCTTGCTTCAGTCTATAGCAGTTACGAATTTACCAGGTTGCTCTCTCATTCTAACTTATTTGTCCTCTCTCCAGGTGGTTCAGTCCCTCAGGTGGGCGTGACCATCACTATGGACGACGAGGTTCTGAACGGGACCAATCGTGCAGTACTGGACGGAGTCATGACTCAGAAGGAGTGTGATAGAGTACTGGAGTTAGCAAAGGTAAGTTCAGATTGTCAAAGAGCCAGGCCTTCTCAGATAGAAAGTGTCTCACCTATCATCACATGTCATCTCTGACAGACTGCAGCATCTGCTGGTGATGGTTACCGGGGACGACGGTCTCCACACACGCCTCATGAGACGTTTGAGGGCCTGACTGTCCTCAGGGCTGTAAAGGTGGGCGTACAGGAGATAATGGAAGCAGAAACATTACTTGTTTTTGCGTTAACCTGAATAACTGTCTCTCAAAATGTATTAACTAAATGTGAATTAATTAAAGAACCGAGCATCATATAATCCTGGTGACCTCGCGCTTGAACATAATATATAATGTTATTTAACACAATCTTAACTTCTTTCGCAGTTGGCTCAGGATGGCCTGGTGAACCAATCAGATGCCAGGCTGTTACATGAGCTGGGCGAGAGAGTGAGAGTCCTGCTGCACTCCTACTTCAGGAGCCCCTCAGGACTGTTTGTCTCTTTCACACACCTGGTCTGCCGCAGTGCTATTGCAGGTAATACCATTATCCATACCTCATCATGTCAAGCATTATTACTTGCTTTAGGAAATGGAAAAGGGCTGACCATTTGGAACTACAACTGCAGGGTTTTACAGAGTTCTGACTTTCATGCCATGAACTTGAATGTGAATGTGGTAAATAAAATTGTTTGATTTTCTGTGTCCTTAGGTGACCAGGAGGGCAGGCTGGACCTGTCTCACCCTGTCCATGTTGACAATTGTCTCCTTGAGCCAGACACCAAGCAGTGTTGGAGGGAACCGCCCGCGTTCATACACAGAGACCTCAGGTACACACAAATAGTCTTAATCAGTAAGAGAAAGAGCAGGGAAAACACAGCAGCCAAAAAGAGAAATTGTATTAGTAATGACATTTAAAGCTATATCAACAAAATGGAAATTAGTACTTCAAGATCAAGTCTAAAAAACATGTTTATTTATTTTGCTTCAGCAGAAGAAGTACTGAGGATTTAATTTAATTCACAGACCACTGGGATGTTTTTATAGCTGAATGACCTATTTCTCTCACAGCGCCATTCTCTACCTGAATGACAACTTTGATGGTGGAGAGTTGTTCTTCACTAACAGGGATGCCAAGACAGTAACAGTAAGTCACATTCCAACCTTAGTGCCAGGTTCTATTCTGAGCTCACTTAATGTAGTGATTTTTAAACCTGCTTCAGAATATTCGTTAGTGACTTGGTGACCTTTTCCGCCCTGCTCTATGTCTCCAGGCTAGAATAAAACCCAGCTGCGGTCGACTGGTGGGTTTCTCCTCCGGTCCAGTAAATCCACATGGTGTTACTGCAGTGACCAGTGGCCGGCGGTGCGCGCTGGTCCTCTGGTTCACAAAGGAGAAACTCTACAGGGACATGGTGAGCATTATGATGACACACAGCGCTGACTTCCTCCTTAAGCCGGATGCCTCCTGCAGTCGTGTGGTTGTTGATGTCGTGACACCGGTGTTTGGTAACAAGACCAGCTGGAGTACAATGCAAATGTGGTGGCTGCTTTTATGTCTAGGCATTCACAATGGCCAGGCTGTGATCATACTATGTCAGTGTCCTTTAGGTTTATTGAACAATCTTCTTGGAAAAAGATGACTCATTCAGTAGCCATATCATTTTGTGAACTAAGGATTTTTAAGAATTATAATTTGGTATATTTCAATCAATTTGTAGGCATCATAGTTTGGATTTGTAAAAATAACACAAATACCAGGAGCTCCTCTAAAGAATGGCTGTTGATTAGTTAAGCCAAAAATGTATCTTGAAATAGTTACAGTAGCTTACCCAGTTCCATGCTGGCTAACATTTTGCATCACGCAGACTGTCTAACTAGATTGTGTAACGTTTAATAGGTAATAACACATTCTTCTTCTAAAAAATGAAAAGGTGAATTCACAATAAATAAACCACACTTGCTTATTATAGAAGAAATTTTGCTGCTACAGCCTTATGTTGTCTGGTATGATCAACAGTTTGTGGCTAATCTCGGCTACATTTGGTAGATATTGCTGTGTAACTGAGTCAATTTGCTGACTTTATTAGTCTTCTATTTGTGATACTGCTACCTTATGTTCTAATATTTCTATTATCCTGCAGTTTCCAGTGGCTGCTGTTCAGCAAAAACTGCATAATCCCACTTTCATAGAGGAGAACTACTTTATGCTGGCAGAGCCTTCTCACTAATGTCACTTACCACATAAGGAAAAATATAAATTAAAATAACTGCTCTCAGAATGTTACAGTGGCACCTGTCAGTGGGGGGATATATTAGGCAGAAAGTGAACATTTTGTCCTCGAAGTTGATGTGCTGAAGCAGGAATTACGGACAAGCGTAACGATGTGAGCGACTTATGTAAGAATCAAACTGTGATGGCTAGACGACTGAGTCAGAGCATCTCCAACACTGCATCTCTTGTGGGGTGTTCCCGGTCTGCAGTGGTCATTACCTACCAAAAGTGGTCCAAGGAAGGAAAACCGGTGAACCAGCGACAGGGTCATGGACGGCCAAGGCTCATTGATGCGCGTGGGGAGTGAAGGCTGGCCCGTGTGGTCCGATCCAACAGAAGAGCTGCTGAAGCTCAAACTGCTGAAAAAGTGAATACTGGTTCTGCTAGAAAGGTGTCAGAACACACAGAGCATCGTACTTTGTTGCATATGGGGCTGCATAGTCAGGGTGCCCATGCTGTCATAATGTTATGGCTGATCATGTATTCGTTGAGGAATTACAAGGCAATAAATTAAGATTTCTCTTAACAGGAACAAATGTAATCAGTCACTTCCAACCTTTCTGTTCATGTCATAGTTGCCATTGTTAATCAATATTTTAATCTGTTAGCTCTATACTTTTGTTTCTCTGCCTCAGGAGCGAGAGCAGGCAGAGGCCATGTGGGCTGCAGATGGACAGAGTGTGGCGAAAAAGGACGAGGAGGAGACGGTGGGCAATGCTGCCCGCAACGCTCGGAGTCAAGCACCGAGGAGCAGAGGGAGAGGCAGGGTGACGGGGGGCAAAGATGAGCTGTGAGACAAACAAACCTTACAGACTGAATCACCCAAACTTGAATACATTTCCACCTGTGTCCAGTCTAGTGGACCAGTCCACCATCCCATAACAGGACCATTACACCAACCATGAACACGTCTCTGTTTTGATGTTTTGCTTTTTACCGACGCATTCACCCTCATCTCGCTGGGCTTTTATGTAAAGCTGCTTGCATGTTTGTATATACTGTATTTATACTGTGTATGATGGATGTAAGGGATGGAAACACAGTTATTTTCTCTCTCCAAAGTCAATCTGTACTTTTGTTTTAGCAGCTTTAATGACCAATATCACTCCCGTTAAAAATGAAGAGATTAAAATAAGAAATGAATGTCTTTCGCATGAGTATTATATATCATATCCACACATGTGAAGGGCTATATAAGAGAGGACAGAAAGAGGGAGAAAACGTAAAGCAAGGCTGTGCTAATTTACTAATTGATTATCTCACACCCTCTGGTTGCATGTTGATTAAAAATAAAAACTAGAGAGTTAATATTTTACTCAGCCTGTTAAGAGTAGAAACATGTAATAAGATGTGCAATTACAGAGCAGCACAGCAGTAGGAAACTGAAAGTATTTACATTAGCGCAGTACACCAGAAACTACAGTTTGAGACAGTAAGCAGGAACAGAGAGCGAGAGAGAGGTGCACAGGGGGGGAAAAGGATAGAAATAGAGAGATTACTGATAATCCCTCATAAATGAGTGCATTTGTGTATGAAGCTTAAAAAATCTGCCATTTAGAATATGGAATAGTAATCCAGCGAGAGATCGTTTAATCATTCCCGTCCATTCATCTCATCCTTCCCATTACAACCAGTGCCTCCTTTCAGCCCCCTCCTCCACTTTTATCTTGCGCATTAGGTACTGAGGCAAGTACTGTTTATGGCCCATATTAACACTCTCACTCCCCCCTGTGTTATAATCCCCCCGCAGCTGAAGAATTGGGTCGGCAGGTCCGGTTAATGGAGCCTTGGTTTTAACCTTTTCCCTCACACGCTGAAACCATGCAGCACCCTAAAGCATGACATTTTCAGCTGTGTGATGTCATCTTTCCATATTTTATATGATTAGCAGAAATTATGTAAGGCCTAGTTATAAAACTGTTGTCATTCTAACTGAGTGCTGTGTGCTGTGAGTAGTTGAAATGATTGCTCACCCCTTATGTTGCACTTCCAGGCGTTAACTATCCTAATATTCGTTGCCCAAACAGCTGACTGATTGATGATTTCTGGCCTTCCTGTATGATAACTTTAAAATGTAATCATGCAACGTGAAATTCAGTAGCAGGAATGAGGATCAAAATTCATGAATCTATGCTACATTCAATGTCACAATAGTTGTGACTAATGTGACTGACTAATACTGTATGTAATTTAATCCATTCCCGCCTCCCCACTCCGCCCATTTACCCCATTTATTCAAAACAAGGCTAAAGGTTCAGTGACCCTTGCTGGGATTTATAGACTGAAAAACAAAATCTACTCTCCTAACAATGAGTAAATGTTGGTACAAACTACATATGACTTTAAAAATGGCAGAAGAACTGAAGCAATGCTAGTTATAATCTAAGCTCCAAATTGTAAAATAAAAGCTGTTATAGTAGACATCATAGTAACCCAAAATAACACTCTCTCTGTGTGTATTTATCGTGTGTCTGCGCAGCTGCAAACAAATCCTTTTCTCCCTCATTTTGGTTTCTCTCAAGTTTTACGCTCCATCTCACAGCTCGCGGTGCCCAAACTCACAACAAAAAACAACAAAAATAAATAAATAATAGTGTGAAACTTGCCTTTATTCTGGCCCACCTTCTGCAGGGAGGTCAAAGGTCACAATCAGCTAAATCAGCATCCCAGTGAGAATTCAGACCCTGCTTCATCTCATTTAAATGTGTTGCTCTGTTTTCTACATAGCATCACATAGCATCTAGCATCTGTGTCACATGTGTCCACTTGGGAAGCAGAATTAACTCCAGCATACCAAACAACTTCAGTTTTCAGAAATATTCAAAATAATACATGTTACTTATGTTATTTACGTACCACTAGATAGGCAAATGTATTAACATTATTAATCATAGCTTGTTTGACCATGTTTGTTCACAGCAAACTACCACAATGTATTCCACACACAATGCACATTATATAATAAGTAAACAAACTCACTCACCTGACTGTCAAGGGACCACCATGAAAACTTTAGGGAGAAGCAGATGGACACGTCCTTTAATAACTGTACCACACAGAGCCACCCTTTGGACTGAAAGTGCTATCTTACGATAGGGAGTGCAAGCTGTTCTGCTTCATAGCTAAAACAGGTGATTTACTGTTCCCTCTAACAGGGAAGGGTAAAAATTAAAAGAGGAACCTCTAAGTTTAGGGGTGTATTTGTACTAAGGCCATTTGGGCCAAACAGGGAGACCCTTAGGTGTGACATTAGAATAAGAGAAAATAAATACAACAGACTTGAGTTTAGCAGAGACTGTAGTGCAATAGACAGTTATAGTAGCACATATCCTGTATCCTGTAAGTATGTGTCCATGCCTGAAGGTACTGTTTGCATAGTAAGAATGAACCAGAAAGACCTCTCTCTCAGATCCTGCATTCATTCTTTATATCACTGCTGTACGGTGTCCGATCTCTGCTCTGCCATTCTCCCTGTCTGCCCATAAACTTTCTAATATTAGCTTCACCTCGGGCTTACAAAACACAAACCCTCCTGCCAGTCATAGATCTTTTAAAGACTACCTCAGCACCATAAAAAGCCATGTTCCCAGGTCCTCTATTTATCCTCTTTCCCCTCCCCTCCCTGATTTCCATCTCTCCATCTCTTAGTTTTTGATTCGGATTCACCCCAGCTCATGTCTTGTGACCCCATAACCACGCTCTGCACCTTGTTTGGTTTCCCCCACTGTCTCCTCTCCCTTTCTGTCTTTTACCCTCACCACGTACCACACACCACTCTCCCGCCCCTCCACCCCCCTTTCTGTCCATCCGAGGGTTTATCCCCTCATCACTGATCTCCCTTCATCCCTCCAATCCTCATCTTTTCCTCATAGGAGCAGTGAAGAGACTGAGTGGCAGAGGAATGTCACACATGTGATACCACATTGAATGAGCGAGACACAGTGTGGTAACAGGAGGGCTGAACTTATGAAAACGACCACAAGGAGACCGCTGGAGGAAGAGTGATTCAAGATCCACCAAAACACCTTGAGAGGAGTCCCCCAATTGGTGAGTGGATGGTCATATGTTGTTGTTTGGTTCTTGGTAGTTGTGAAATTGTGCCAAGCTGTTTAGATGATGGATCAGATTCAAGAGGTCAGATAGAAATTGGGATCTAGGCTAAAAACACATTTAAAACCAACATGACTGACTGTCATGATGATAAATCCTTAATTACCAAAACATGTTCATTCCTGAGTTAAAAGGTTGCTGATTTGTTAAATGCAGCAGTCCTACAATATCACATACTTGATTTTACAAGATGTATCTTTAAAAAATATATCTAGATATCAAATATGGAAATGCCATTCAAGATGATATTGACACACATTTAATGCACTTACATGTGTTTTATCTTCACACACAACAGAGGAATTTACATGGGAACAGCATACAGTGCTGGTCATGTGGATTGATAATCTGATAAAAAAATATTTTTGTTGTCTGGTTCTTAATAATGTCAAATATAATATGCATTATAAAACTATGTTAAGTCGATTATGTGGCTGTTTCATGTGTGGTGTAAAATTTAGATTCAAAGTGGTAAAATTGTATTTTTTAATTACACATATTATCTCATTGAATGCAAAAATTACACAAAAATCCAATATTGCCATAAATCAGTTATGGTCATTGATTATTGCCCCCACAGCAGCCTTGTACAGATTAAATGGTTAGCTATTGCAGTATAAACATTGTGGCAAAATCTCTGTTAGTAGACACTTTTCTTGTGTCTGACGGTGTGTGTCGTCATATCGTCCAACTCTTGTACAGACACAGTATGTTGCTTTACTATGGCATCACTCCACAGTCATTTTAATCAAATAAACAAGAGCCATGTTCTACAATCACGTTGTACACGTTGGGCCACGAATGCAAGACTGTCAGGTGTAACCGGTCACAGGCTCTCAGCTGAGTAATCGATGCAAACTGCAAATGCAAACCCCCCCCCCATCCCTTTCTCCACCTCTTATCCAGATGCAAAGAGCAGTCAGTAATCGGATGAGAGCAGATTTGATTCAAAAGGCTCCCCTTAAAATCTCAGCCAGTAGGATTTAAAACTCATTCTCCTGCCTCGCCTCTTACACTCCCCCCTCCCTTTCTCCCCTCCCTCCCTCCTCTCGGCCTGTGTTAATGCACTTCACCACCCAGCAAACCCTAGCAGTCATTTAATCACATGGAACAATGACAGGGTCCCAGGAACAGAATGGCAAAAGGGTAATAGCATGACAAAAACACTCAAGCGTTCATTACAACACTCATTATCAAAGCAATTTCCCATCTGGAACAAAGGCCTAAAATCCCCTGTTACACACTTCAGGGACTATGTAGTCATCAGCAGTTTAAGGTAGGACACTGTAGCTGCTGAGGTGTTTGGCGCACTGCACTGCTATAAAGGCCATAAATCAGCACTATAATTTCATTTGAACACGTTCCAGACCGTCTTCCATTCACTTTAAGCATTACAGATGGTTAAAGGAAAGAGCGAAGTGGTAAACAATTAAAGCAAATCTCTTTCTTTTACAGAGTCACTCCCTCCTTCACTCCCTTCCTCTCCTTTTCACTTCAAACAAATTAGAGGCAAATCCACACTTGGTCATGTGTTTTGACAGGGACACTCATTCAAATAGTGAAAGAGAGAGAGAGAGAGAGATTGCTGCAGGGACGCATACGATAAGATCAACGAAAGTATCCCCTCCTATCAGTTTTCAAGGTAAGATAAAGGAAATAGCATCATGACAATTGGTTCTTCGCAGGAAAGAAAAGTCATTTGTAATATCTGCACATGTACAGTAGAAGGAGGAGGGTGCTGATTTTGAGGTTGGTTGCATTGTGTTGCTCCGCTGTGAAGTTAGGGTCATGTATCGTGTCTCTTTGAACCACTGTAGAATCAGCTCGAGATCGTGACTCTGCCTTTTCACTTGTGCTTTGATTACATTTGTCACACTGTGTGAGTTTGTCCATTAGGTGATTGGTTTACTGCTAAACATTGCTCTTTTAATCACGACATTATCAAATTCAAAAGCTATCAACATTAGGCGAGAGCTCACTGGAGTGTTAAATGGCACAAGCCATATTGTGGATTTGTTGAGGAGTGAGAGGTGACATGCACTGATGACATTATTACAAGACATACTGGTTTGTGTGTACACTCGGGGTGAGGATGTGTGCTCTCAACAAGTGTCACATCTTCTGAAGAACAAATATTATCGTTGTAAATGTCATGTTTTAATATTCATACAGTCTGCGTGTGCTTGTGTGTGCACGCGTACATGAATGCATGCATAGGTGTGTTCTGTGGGTTTGCATGTGTGCTCTTGCGAGTTCATGAAAGTTTGCAAAGTGGATGAGGGCCAGTTTGACTTGCAAAATAGCACTTACTTGGAGCTTGGGAGGATTAAAAATCGCTCAGGTAGCCGCAGGTAAAATTCCAGGATAAAATATTTGTACAGTGAATGCTGTTACTGGAAAATAAGCATTCAAGCGATAACTAAATTCTGTTCTTGTTGTCTCCTCACCTCGCTTCTTCTTCTTCATTTCAGGATCATCAGCTTTCCTGCCATCTCTCCGTCTCCATTGGTGACAGTACCTAACAACCATCGCCATGGGTGAAATGGAGCAATTGCGAAAGGAGGCGGACAGTCTCAAAGACCAAATCACTGTCAGTAGGCCCATCCATATCTTCTTTAATAAACTAAGAAAACAACTTGGCTGTTAGCAGTACTCATCGCTAACATTATGTGGCTTTAATATTCACAATGACCTGAAGAAATATCTGAAATTTTTTCCTCTCTCCAAATATCTATTATTATTGAAAACTGTCTGAAAAGTCGTGGATGGATACTGGCTCAGACTCTACGTACGTAGTAACCTGACTTCCTGTGTTTGTATCTGCTCTCCAGGCAGCTCGTAAGGCGGTGCAGGACACCACACTGCAAGAAGCAGCAGCTGGGATCACCGTGGTGGGTCGTGTCCAGTTGAAGACCAGGAAAACACTAAGGGGCCACCTTGCCAAGATCTACGCTATGCACTGGGGCGCTGACTCCACGTAAATACACAGCATAATTTACACAAATTGAAAGAACAATTTTACAGCCAGGCATTAGCCATGTTCCTATAAATTCATCCAGTTAAAAGCAAAGTATACGTCACAAATCTAATTTACCAATCAGAATTCCCTCTTGCATTTATTGGCTCTCCTCTAACTAATCTTGTGCTAAATTTAATAGAAACCCATCAGATAGATGGGTACATTATAGGAACATGGCTAATGCCTGCCATGTTAACTTTTCATCGGACACCTACAGCTAACATGTCTCCTTCTTTCTCTGTCTCTCTGTCTCTGTCCTTGTTACACCACCAGGCTGTGTGTCAGTGCCTCACAAGATGGAAAACTCATAGTGTGGGACAGCATTACAACCAACAAGGTAGAAAGGAAGGCGCAAAGGAGAGGTGTATCATAATTACAATAATGGTAGATGAGGACAAATGTGCACCATGTGAATCCATGAATTTCCTTTCACACACATGTGCACCCGTCACCTCACCTCTTAAAGCCCCTTTTTAAGAATTTCTCTAAAACATTAAATATGAATCACTAAATAAGCAACAATCAAAGTTTAAATATACATCTTTAAGTATGATTTACATAGTTTCACAAACTATGTAAATCTGCTTCTTCAGGTTCAGGATCAGATTTGATTGACAGTTAAACTGACCAATTACCATCAGATTCTGATTCAAATGTAGCTAAATACTGATTGGTTCACTGAAGTACGTGGCATCATCTTTTTCTAACTGAGTCCACCCCACACAGAGAAAATACAGAAAAACATCAATCTCTAATGTTATATAACCACATTTTTTTCTAACATTAGCGTAAAATGATGTAGGATCCCATCGCCTGTACTAAGAAGCAGATTGAGAAAATACATTTTCAGGGCCTTTAAGTGTTTGTGGCTTCAGTCTCAGTGATTGAAGTCCATTTGGTTTCATTAATTTGAAGACTAGAATTTTTACCTGTCTTCTGTGTGTCTCCAGGTGAATGCCATCCCTCTCAAGTCATCGTGGGTAATGACTTGTGCCTATGCACCTTCAGGGAACCTAGTGGCTTGTGGCGGTCTGGACAACATGTGCTCCATCTACAACCTCAAGGGCAAGGACGGGAACGTCAAGGTCATGCGTGAGCTGGCGGCACACACAGGTAGGATGACACAGATTGGAATTTAAGTCTCTTGAAGCCACTGATGCTCATACAACTGGACTTGACTGAGTCCTCTTTGGATTTAAACTGTGTCTTGAGGTTCCTCATATGGTATTTCTTTGGTTGCCTAGGTTACCTGTCCTGCTGTCGTTTCCTCAGTGACACCGAGATCATCACCAGCTCTGGAGACTGCACTTGGTAAGAATATCATATGAACATAACTAAAAAGTATGTTTCTACTTCTACTCTACCTCTCTTAAAATGGAAATAAATGTCGCCTTTGGTTTGTCTCCTTCTAGTGTACTATGGGACATTGAGACAGGGACCCAAAAGACCATCTTTGCTGGACACCAGGGAGACTGCATGTCCCTGGGTGTGTCCCCAGACTTCAACTTTTTCATCTCAGGGGCATGTGACTACACAGCCAAGCTGTGGGACATTAGGGAGGCCAGCTGTAGGCAGACCTTTGCAGGCCACGAGAGTGACATCAATGCAATTGGGGTGAGAATGAGGAAGATTTCCACTTCACCTCTGTATCAGAGCTTTGACTTTTTTTGCTAGGTTATGTTTGTTTCTAATCATTTCTCTTTCTTCCAGTTCTTCCCCAATGGTAACGCAGTGATAACAGGGTCGGATGATGCCACCTGTAAGCTGTACGACCTGCGAGCCGACCAGGAGCTCAACACCTACCAGGACTCCAGCATCATGTGCGGGGTGACCTCCCTGGCCCCGTCCCTCTCTGGACGCCTGTTACTGGCTGGCTATGATGACTTCAATGTCAACATCTGGGACGCACTTAAAACTGAGAGAGTGGGTGAGTACAGGTGGAAAATAGAGATGATAAAGTGAATTTAGCAACTGATTTTAAAGCATCTAAAACCTCCAGTGTCTCCTGATGTGGAACTGAGTATTCTGCTTCTGAGTAATTTCAGTGGTCAGCTTCATCTTTTTTTCTTCTGTGCCGTGGTCCAGGAGTGCTGGCGGGACACGACAACAGAGTGAGCTGTATCGGCGTGTCCTCAGATGGGATGGCGTGTTGCACAGGATCCTGGGACAGCTTCCTCAAGATATGGAACTGAGGTTGTTCCTCATCAGCAAGCAGAAAGAGAGCAGTTAACATCTGCCTCTGAGAAAGTGAAGAAGATAAAAAAAAGAAATTGTAGTTTGAGGGAGGAATGAGGGACAAGGAGCCACATAGGGTGAGAAGAGGGTATTTTAATTGTGCCAAGTCCTTTCTAATGTCAGAGAGGGGTTGCAATGTCAAGATTTTCTCCTCTCTCTGTCACATTGCACACTCAGTTTGCTTCTCATGTTATGGGAAAAATTGGAGTGGGACGAGGGGTGGGGGATCCAAAGGAGCATTCCTCTTACAATAGCTAATTATTTTGCGGTTTAAATCGATAAAATATGCACATTTATCGCAGCAATTCAGAGAATCACCCAATGAGAACAGTTGCCAAATGGAAATGGTAGCACACTGGATGGGATAGAATTGAATAGTGTCAAGTTACAGTCTGTGTAGGTTCACACTAGCTATAATATGCTGTGTTTTATATCAAAGCACAAGTTATGTCATATGAATAATATGAGCGTTTGCATTTTATTGTCTGACTGTCATTTGTTCTGTTTTGGTAGATTCCCTAGATGCTTACTTTTACTTTCTTTTCATTTTCTAATTTTAATTAAAATGGAGTTATAGTTTGCAGATGTCTACATTAGTGTTTGAGTTGTTTTGTATGTGATTGAAGGACAATATTTACCAGGATTTGGGGTCTCATCATTTGGCCCCCAAGTATCTAGACCTTAAAATGGTTTTTGGGTAAACTGACAGATGGGATAATAAAATGGTTTTCATGGTTCACCAAGCACTTACAAAAAAATATGACCCATTTGGCTCACGACAGGAGGACTTTTTGTATGAGTGATTATATGGACGATAGCATCTATTGTGTGCATATGAGAACACATCTGAATGTGTATATGTAGCTTTTCTGCATGGTACAAAATTAACTTGAAGAACAGTTTATGTACATACAGAACAAAAAATCTGTAAGTTCTGATTAGTTTGGACTGCCTCTTTTCCAACACTGGATACACTCGCAAAGTAAATACCACCTTTCTTAGAGACTGTCTAATAAATGTGTGATTCTGCATTCCGCAAGTCTTTAGTGTTACTTTACAACATGCCGACTTCAGTTTTGTTTAGAACACGCCCATATTTAAATCCCACTGGATATGAAGTGAGGCATAAAAATATAGTATGAATATTGCAAGCACTTTTATTCATGAGTATGTGACAGTTTGCAGCTTATATTCACTCTGAATATAAGTACTTTCATGAAGAAATTTAGATATTTGGATAAAAGCATAAACACAGTTTAAAATTTTTTTTTAAATGATAAACTCAATATGTCATGGTTCATTTACAGGCTCCCTCTAGTGTTTATTACAACCTGTCAACTAAAAATGGGGAAGAAGAAGCATAAACAGTAGTGTCAAAACCGGAGTGGTGCAATTCAAATGGCAGCTGCAGGAAATAAGAGATGTACAATATGTTTTTGAACAAACAGTTCAACTTTTATTCTGTTTGTACAGTGGATTAGAAATTTTACAATTTAGGTGTTTAAGAAAATTGTTATAAAAAGTATCTCAGAAAAAACAAAAAAAAAAGACCCACAAGCAAAGCTCAAGTGAACAATTAAAGCAAAACTACTTTACAGCTAAAGATTTAAATCTGATGTATGAGTGCAAATATGTTTATTTATATTCATAAATAATAGTATGTAAAACTGCATGAAGCGGCAGTTAAAGTAATATACACAGGACACAATCAGTTTAAGAAAGCAATACACATAAAAGCTTGATTTAAGCGATATAAAAAGGATCCTGCACACATTGCTGTAGTGAATCATCTATTCTCCTTATCCAGAGACACTGCCAGAACTCTGTGGTCCATTTGTTCAGGCCTCTGCTTATCTGGGGTGGACAACTTCAGCTTCGTCTGGAAAGTGAGGAGGACACTACATTAATATACCATATAGTATTTTAATATAGATTTAAATGAAGTTTCAGCAATAAGGGGAATAGGCAGAGCTCACTAGCAGTGAGTGCAGGCATGTATACCATACCTGAGGACGTTGGTCCCTGGGTGAGTTGGTGTCCTTAAGGATCTGCAGCGGGGAGCGGCCTTCAGCACCTTGAAAAGAAGGGAAATGTTAAGCAACAACATCTTGTTATCATAGATAACGAGAAGTCACAAACATGAAGAAGTCACACACCTTTCTGCTTCAGTTTTCCAGACTGGCCCTTGTTTTCATTGGTTACTTTCTTCATGGCCTGGACAGCAAGAGGAGAGGAGCCTCCTTGTCCACCGTGCCCCTTCACTCCTCTAGCTCTTAGCCCAGTGGAGCCAAAACCTTTCCCCAACCACTGTGGCTTGAACACTACCTGACTGGGGCTCTTTGGGTCTTTGAGAAAGGTGGGGTAGCGGATGCCGGTGCAGAGCTGTGGTTGCTCTGGGCTGGGGACAGCCGGTGGCTCTGATGGAGTGGATGCATGAGATGCAGATAATTCTAAAACATGCTCCTTTGTTTGCTCAGAAGATGGCATTTGTTCCACTTCATCTGACTGCGCAGGGGACACATGAACTGGGGAATCATCGGACTCAGTGGGTAGGGAAGGCTCAACAGGGGACTCTGGTTCAACAGTGATAGAAGGAACGGCATAAGAGTGATCCACACCATCCCCGAGTGGCTCCACTTCTACATTAGGCACTGGGGATGAAGTACTGGCACAGTGCACCTCAGCAAAGATCTGGGACGAGGTTGTTCCCTCATGGCAAGTTATTAGACTCATGCTTAGTCTCTTGTGAAGAGGAGACTCTCTTGCTTCTTCAGCCTCCTCCAGGCTGACGTCAGTCTCCGTTTCTATCTCCACCTCCACCTGGGGCGTCTCAAGATGCAGAAACGGGCTAGACTCACCCACACTTTGGTGAGGGGGGGCCACAGGGGTGGCAAGGAGGTTAGCATGCTCAGCCATGGAGCCAAAGTTGTAGAAGGGCTGAGTAGTCAGAAGGGGCTCAGTGGAAGCGAGCTCTTCATCCTTAATGGCCGCCTCCTCCGCTACGGCTTCATTTAAGTTTTTCTGACGGTCTTCAGGGACTTTACCTTCAGTCTCATTGTGGAAAATCATGCCCAGGCGACGAGCCAAGGACCCAACTGTCGCTGTAGGAGCAAATGGAAGAACAACGTGTTACATGACACTTTTCAGGTGAGAAAACCAAAGTAGAAAGTTACTAAATAGTTACCTCTCATGACGTCTCTGGTGGGCGTGCGGGTAATGCCGACAGTAGGCGAGCGGGGATCAGTGAACGGCAGTGGACACGCACCTTTCAGCTCAGCAACCGTTTTGGACACAAGCCCACTGACCTAGGAAAAAATATCTGATACAGTTAAATTGTTTTTAAATGCCCCTCTCACAGCTTACAGTACGTCTGGTAGTAAGTCAGCCAGGTAACCTACCTGAATGGGTGTTCGGTCGACGCCTGTTGAAGGAGAGCGTGGATCTATCAGATGTCCGGCTTGACTGTTTTTGATGGCCTGTTCTGGTTTTGTTGGTGCAGACACACCCATCTTGCTCTCACTGGATCCCATGATGCTTTAAAAAAAAAAAAAACAAGAGGACAGTTTTCTAAAAGGAGTAAAAATGATAAAAGCAACACAACACAAAACGTATAGATATGGCAACAAAACACCATCCAAGTATAAAACATAATTTCAATTAAATGAGTGCTCTTTAACTATTTTATGAAACAAAACTTTAAAATGTATTTAACCATACATTGATACATAAGTTCCAGTCGTTTACAGTCTTGCATAGTCCGACTACATAAGGATTATAAACAGTTTATATTAATGGTTAGCTGAAAATGAAATAACTGGCTAGCAAGTTAACAACAAACTAGCTTAGCTCAGGTCAGTTAGCGTGCGGCTGCCTCGTTTCATTCAGAATATTCTAACGTTTTGACAGTAAACGTAATGAGATTGACAGCGTGCTTTAACCAACATCAACCGAGGTGTACAGTTTCATATATATTCTGTCTTACCTTGTACGAGATGAAGACAGTGGCTCAGGCGTGCGGTTGAACCTCTTTTCACTTATTCCACGCTTGAGATTAACAGGGAAATACTCCACTTTCAAAATATTTAAATGGCGGGGTTGCGTGCGTGTTATTTTTAAATGAACCAATCAGCGTTTGCGGCCTCGCCCTCTCCCTGGCGCTGATTGGCTTAGAGCACGGCGTTCTAGAACTGGGCGTGGTGTTCTGCTGACAACACATTTGAAAGTTGAAATAAATGCATGCTTTGTTTTTCACGTCGGGGGAGAAAAGTGAGCGGTTATATTAGAGCAATCCTCCTGATATGCATCTTTTTAATCCAACTGACTAAAGGAAATATCAGATGTAAAATAATGATACTTTTTAGAAACATCACAAAGACAAAAATATATGATTGATTTGTACATTATCTGTGGAAATGCATCAAAAAGATGCAATTTTACCACCGGACCTTTACTGCACAATACAATATAGATAGATACAATAGTTAAATACATTTTCAAAAGCCAATATAGACAGATGTATTATATTTGCGTAAAAGAAATTTCGTTAAAATAGTAAAAGTAAATAAAGGATAAAATATCATTTTAAAATGTAATTTTACTTTTTGGTATACTATGTACATATTTTCATCTCCCAATTAATTTGTCTCCTGTTTCCTGGATTTCAAGTTTGCATTTTAGGAAATCACTGAAATTTAAAGATGGCTCTCTCTCAGCAATGTCCCCAACCTAAGTCTAACCAATCAAGCAGCAACAGGAGCTAAAATAATAGAAAAACAAAAGTCTTTCAAAAATCTACTTATTCTAATTAAACGGTACAAATAATGTGGTGACACACTCCAGGCTCCATATAAATTACCAGACTAACTAAAAGAATGGCTTTAAAACAGGTTTATTCTCTGAATTTTTATGTAAAACCTTGTAGCTGTAATTGAAACTCCAATATGAATACTTAAACAAGTCTTTTTTCTTATGTTGTCATTATTCATAGCAGAAAATAATTTAGATTTACATTTATAGTGTGTCTCCAACCTTGTGATTCATCTCCAACCGTGCAAATCATGCTGCCATCTAAAATTTATTAAATAAGTCTCTTATCAGCCCGCCATAATTTTTTGTCAATGGAGCTAAGTCATTAGCTCATTGATTCAGAAAAAACTTACAGAAATAATCACCAACACATGTATGGAATCAAAGCTTTATTGCTGAATATTATATTAAACATTGCAGTCAGGTTTTAACTAGCCTGAAAACAATTATAGTGCAACAATTATGTTACAATACACAATATGGCATATAGTATTATTTTACAATGAAGCAAATTGTTTTACAAGAGCAATATGAAAAAGAGCAAGAGAGGAGCCCAGAGAAATCATTCCCAATGATATTACAATTATCCGATGCACGATTAATGTCCCCCAGTAAACCACACACACACACACACAGACACACACACACACACACACACACACACACACACGTTGGTTGTCAGTTAATTATCCTGGCTGATAATTAAATGTTTTGTAATCAATTATGTAAAAACTACAAGCCGCTGTAGAACTTCTGATTCGTGTTTGGACTCTTGACTCGCCTCTTTTCAATGTCACAGCAACATTGTACCTTTTAATCAACAAGTTCGTAGTGAGTATACAGTAAAGGCAACTGTCCACATTGCTGCTTACTGAATACAGAACAGAGTCACTCAGTCTTCGTGATTTACTTTATTCATTGAGAACAAATTTAACACAAAAGTGATATTTCATTAAACCCAGTTCTCCAGATCAACAGAGTACGAGGAAATGTGAGGACCGTCAAACATGTAAATTACAGTGACGGGACTGTGTTACTGCTGGCTGCATCTTCCAGGTAGAGACTAATACTGCAATATTTGATACAAGTCATTTAAGCGCACATGACCACAAGATGATGTCTCTAGGATGGTGGATAATTCACAGTGTCGTCCTCTTCCATTTCTCTGAAACCGTTACCACTCTGATTCTTCTCCGCTTCATTTAGTCACCCAAACATTTACCTCCCAGTGAAACACACTCACACTCAATATGCCACCTCCTGGCTGGCCTTCATTCAGTCCCACCGTCCACCTCTCTCTGGCAGAAGTGAGCCAGCAACGTGTCCAAGTCCCGATGGTCAGCAGCAGCGTACAGAGAGCTCTCGCCCATCATGCTGAGAGCCATGCGCAGGGTGGACCAGATGTTGTCAGACATCATGGTGGCTGCGGCACCTCCAGGCCCCCTTGCAGCTCTCGCTCTATCCCCAGCGGCCTGGCGCTGCAGAGATAGAGCTTCGAGGAAGTGCTCCACTGCCTCTCTGAAGATAAAGAAAGCAGGACAACAGTTAATTTTAGGTAGATTAACTGACTACATTTATATGACTTCCTGAAATTTATCAAGATAAATGAATACATTTATTAATAAAAATGTATAGTTTTTCTAATTACCTTGAGTCACGTAAGAAAAAGTTGCCGTAATATAATATGTAATAATGAAATACAACAATCTAATTAAGATATTTTTCTGAAAGAACCGACATATTTTAAAATCTACCCTCTTATATATAAATGGAGTGGACAAAATATTACCAACACCACCCCTCTGTATAATCCAATACAATTCAAGAGCACCACAAACAGCAGCTTTCAAAATGATCATAAAGTTAAATCATTACCTCTCTAAAACACTTTCAACAAAAAACTGAACATTACAACCTTTATAAAAAAGGTAGGATTTATTGCGCTGTGATGTATTGCTCTTGTATTAAAAGCATTTTCTTTAGCTAGGTGTACCTAAGAAACTGGGACTGAGTTTATTTTACAAAATTGCTATTGCCATCTAGTGGAAGTAAATGCTATAGCATTGCATCAGGGGTTGTTAGGTTATATATTAAGGGATGATAAAAGGTACCTTTATAAAGCACAATCAAGTCGAATTCAAAGTATCACAAGTGCAAAGATAAATTACTGGTACCAAATTTGAAACTGACAGACAAACATGATTGTGTTGTTTTTTCTAGTAAAGCAAAGTGATTTTGTTAAACATGAAAAGTAGAGTGATGGGTGTTGCAACACTGTACAAAGAAATGCCTGATCAAAACAACTACATCTTCAAATAATCAAACCAACTTCAAAACCTTTAATCTGACAACTTACACACACACATGCACTTAAAATCCATTTCACCCATTTCACACAAAGATTTATATTGGCTTATGTTTGGGAAAACCTTTCATATGGTTTTAGTTTGCTGGTCCACACAGTAAATCTGTAATTATTACAGAAATGTGGGTTCACACTGGTCTGTAAGAAGTGTAAATCATTCATGGAATCAGTCTAATGTAACAGTAAGCAGTTAATGTGAATGTAGTAATTGCAACCAAAGAAATAGGCCCTTTAAAACTAAAAACTGACAGTTTTTCTCCAAACAAAATTCATCAACCTAACAAAGAATTAACCTCTCACCTGTGTGCTCCCAGGTTGACACAGCTGATTCCCAAATTATAGCGACTGCGGACGAAACCGGGCTGCAGCTCCAGAGCTCTCCTGTAGGCGGCCACTGCCTCCTCTGAGCGGCTTCCATTGGCGAGCGTGGCACCCAACTTATTCCATAGCAGGTAGTCCTGATGGAGACAAAAGAATAAAAAAAAGAAAAGGGAGAGCTTAGAAACAGACTGAGCATTCACTGTGAAGACAAACGTTACGATCTCAGAACTGGCTTATACACTAACCTGTGGCGTGACAGAGAGAGCAGCGCTGAAACAGTCGACCGCCTTGTCGTACTCCCCACTGAGGTTGAAGAGAACTCCCAGACCACACTGCAGCTGGGGGTCCACCTGGGCGGGGTCAGAGTTGGCTGCATGCAGGAACAGGGACTGGACATCAGTAAACAAAGATCTGTGCAGGAAAAAAAAATAAAAATAGGAAGTCAGAAGTTATTATAATGAACATTTTAGATTATTGGCTGCTTGAATTCTGCTTTAAAACTGATATCTTCCTGAATCCCACGTGTGTGTGACACTCACTCTGGCAACAGTGACCCGAACCTCTCCCTCTCCTTCTCCCTTTCTCTGGCACCATCCTTTTGGCGTACAAGCTCATTTTGCTCCCACACAGAGCGGTATTTTGGATTGTGCTTTAGCCAATCACGAAGAGTCTCACAGGCCTGCCTGTGCAGCGATTCGTTAGTGAAACTGACAGCCAACGCCATCAGAGCAGTCAGGTTGTCATTCTTCAGCTCTATACATCTAATGAAAGAAGAGAGGCAATGGGATGAAGAAAAAGTCAGAAGAAATAACATTATCTTGTCTTTAAACAATGTCATAGTTTATTAGTTAAGATGTTACAAATGGTGAAATACAATTAATGGTGTTAAATTAGATCTTTAGCTGAGGGAAAACTAGAAAAAAAGGGTGGCTACAGACACAAAAACATGAGCTGGAAGACCACTATAGACTCATTAATAAGGTAAAAGGTGCTATTTATGCTATTTGAATTTTGTCATGGACGTTTACTCAAAAGAAGCCATAGAAAAGCATCTTGAGCCTACAGCTATTGAGCTCATTAAGCTACAAACAAGTGAATCAGGACTAATTCCGATGTAGATAATGATATACAGTATCATAAAATTTACAATTTCCAAACAACGTCAAAGTAAACAGGTGACACTATTTATACATTGTGATGCGTTATTAAATACAGTACATCTGTTTTGCATCTGAAGTCACAGCTTATACAAGCATTTTGCAATTCTGATCCCCGACCTGTGGAGGGCACTGATGGCAGCAAATTCTTGCTCATTCTCTGCCTGACAGGTTCCCAGATATTGCCATGCCTGCAATTTAATGAAAAGAGATGTTCCCACACCACAGCATCATTAAACATGGGCAAACAAACATAAGTAAAATTAAAAGGAGTAAGGAGACATTGTGGACTGTTTTTACATTTATTAATAAGAGAGTGATCAAAGAATTGAAGAAAAAATGCACATGCTAAACAAACAAAAAAAAAAAAATGCTAGAAGAGTCTCACCAGCTGGTTGTCTGGTTCTCTCTGTACAGCGCTTTCAAAGAACCGTACGGCACCCGGAATGTCCCCTGCCTCCATCCTCTTCACTCCCTCTGACAAAGGATCCGGGTGGGATAAGTAAGGGTTGTCCTCTTCAAACTGATACCCCTGAGACGAACACAAGGAAAACATGGAGGCTGCTATGGAGGAGTATTTCTATGTTTTGGACCATGCAATCAGTACTGTTGTGTACTTTTAGACATCAAGTAGAGCTGCATGTGCAATACTGCTGAAATCCTCAAACATGTAAAGCGATAGTATTTCTCAGCAGATGCCTGTTCTGAGCAGGTTGACAGCTACCTTGTCATAAGAACTGCTGAGTAGCTGATCGAAGTCAGACAGCCAGGGATGGCTCTCAGCATCTCTCTTAGCCATCTCCTCCCACTCCTGCTGCAGCTTCTCCCAGAAATCCACATCACTCTGACAAAATGACAGACACACATCATTACTTCACAGTCTCCTCATATCATATATCATCCTGTTTTATAGACATTCTGACCTTTACTTTTTTCATGGGCAGATGATAGTGTATTGATGGTGGGTTTTTTTCCTCAAACAGGATTAAATTACTTTATCAAGGGCACATTGATGCTAATTGCTTAGGCAAGTTTCCCTGCCTATTCAATTTCCATTTTCCAATCTCAATCTTCCAGGACACAGTGTGCTTTCTCCTCTACATTATCACTGATCCCAATTAAAATACTTTAGCTCAATGATTCTCGTCTCACCTCCACCGCAGCTTTAGCTTCTTGGAAATCGGGTCCTGATGCAGTGAACTGATCTACCCAGGCCTCAGCCGACTCCTCTGACACCTGAACAGCAATGACAGTGGTTGACTTGAGTCAGCACGGGCTGGCTATAAAATGTTTTATTGGAGCTGAGGATCGGGACATTAAAACAGGAAAAATATAGAGGGAAGTTAATGGAAAGGAGAAAAAGATGAAAGAAGAAACACAAAAAAAGGCAATTTCTCCTACTCCTTTCTTAGATTTCTTCCTGATCAACACCCAATTATTTAATCAGATATAAAATTCACTCCACAGCACCAAAATAATTAAATGCTGAGTGTATCTCATCATTTATGTGTAGGACGCTTGTAGCAAAACTTAAATATAGCAATAACTGCAGATAAAAATAAAACACCTATCGCTGCCAAGACCACAGAGGTCCTACCTGCCTGACGACCTTGGCCCAATGCTCTGCTTGTTTAGCTATAACTTTCTCAATCTTCTCATTCTTCTCTGGGGGTTCCAAGGGAAGACTCCCTCCCCGCGTCTCCAACAGGAACTACGGTGGGAGGCGAGGAGGGGTGGCGGTGGGGAATGGGGCAATGTTTTTAGGAGGGAGCGGTTGGTGAGGAGGGTTTTTTTGGAGGGGTGGGCAGAGTAGGAGTAATTTTAAGTAGTAGGAGGAGTAGATGAATGGTGGTTATTAATTGAGGGAATGGCAAGTCGAGAGATCAAAGGCAGGTCAAAAAATGGGAAAAGTACAAGGCAAAGTTAGAGGGCAATTACGTACATTGGAGCCACGGTGAACGGATATTCATAAAAAACAGGACTGAGAGTTACACATGCACATTATAATATGTAAGCCCATTACAGACAGGATAAGAAAAAGATGAAAGGTTAGGCATGATAAAAATAAAAGAAGTATTGACAAGTCAAAATGTTGACCTATTAAATAAAGTAAAAAATGTGGACTCTCAAAATATTGACTTTTTCATACATAAGTAACATTTTTGAGCTACTAAATCAAAAATATAAAAAGGTGAGTCACAATTTTGACTTACTGATTTTATGTTTTTCACATCTAACTTGCAGTATCTATTTTATCTTTTCTTGGCAGAAATGGAATTCTATAGGATTGTGATTTCAGGGGGAAATCTAAAATCTGGCATCAGCCTTTTTCTGCCAGAACTAAAACTAAATAAATTAAGTCAAAATAATCATTTACAACCCCATTAAAACCCAAATGCATAAGAAGAGAAGCAACTGGTCATGAGAGTCCTCTCTTTGCTGAACAAATTCCATCTGCAATGCTCCTCAGCCTTGAGCTTCATATTACAGGGAGTTTAGTGGCTGCTTTTGGTTACATTTGTGGAAAATGTTACTCTGCATCAGATACTGGGGTGATGAGTCACAAGGCATAGCCTATACTGTCCAAAAGTGAACCAACGTGCTTCCACAATGTATTCCCTGCTGCAACCATCCCCTCCTCAGTGGACAGCAACTCGTACCTGGTTGAGGTTGGAGGCCCAGTTCTGAGCCTCCTTGGCCTGAGCTTTATCTGTGAGCCGTTTGTCTGTTCTGCTCTCCACTGTCACACTGCCCTCGCCAATCTGCCTAATGAATTGCAGGAACTACACAACAACGAAAAAATAAAAAAATAAAAAGACAACAAAAAAGCATTTACCATTACTAAGTGGTCAGGTTCATACTAATATAATGCTAGTTTCTTTCTAAACCAACAACTTCCTTTCAAAACCAAGACAATAACCTTGGAAAACCACAATTAAACTTATCACACAATAAATGTCAACAACATTACCAATCCTCCAAAGGAACTACCATACACAAATGTTAAAGAAAAAGAGAAAGGACATAGTGATAGATATGTAAAAAGGAATGACACATGGTATAAAAAAAGGATCCAATTGCTGTCACATACAGATTAAGTTGTTACTCACCTCTGTGTTTTGTAATTTGGGGTCATCAACCTTTGCGACGAGCTCATTGGCTGTCTGCCTCAGCTCCTCTCCTGGCTGATACTCCTTTGTCCTGTCAGATTAACAACAAAAAATTGTTAATTTTATACTGTAAGTAGTATAAGACAAGAAGAAACCGTTGTATTTTATTCTGCATATGTAAGCTGAAAAAAAGAAAATCAATCAATTGAGGCCAATGGCTGTACTTTGCATTGCTATTCAAGTGAATTCTTTTGAGGTCAGTGCACTACAGTATGGTGATAAGATGTCTGTAAGGTCTGTAATTCTATACATCTACTCAGATACTTCATTGCCTTTTGACAGGGCTTTTCTTTGGATGGACTCAACATCATCAGACAAGGCTAGACAAGGATATTCAACAGCATTTATATACGCCATTGTATCTGCATACTTTCAACACCCTCAATCATGCCCCTCATCCCTTGTTCTAACCATTCGTTCTCCTTGTCTCCCAGGTCTCCAAGCCACAACTTCTCCTCCGACTGCTCTAGATACTCCTCGGCCCAGCGTCCAGGATCTGGAGCAGAAAACCCCCCCAAAAAAACAGAGCAGGTAGGCACATTGTAAAAATTACATACAATACAAAAATGAAAGGATTTATCCAAGGCAAGTTTGCTCTGATCATCACATCAAGCAAAGTGTGTGTTGAACTCTGGAAACACACACTTTGCAAGACAGAGCAACTATAAGGAACTCAAGCTACCTGCAGCCTCAGCGATAAATTCTCTCGTCCAATCAGCATCTGCTGCATCACCAAGAGTGGTGAGCGCCGGTGCGGAGGCAGAGTCAGGACCTGAGAGGAACTCGGCCGCCCAGTCACCCGAGAGGGCCAACGCTGCCACATCTGGAGCTGAAAACAATTTGCGTGCAGACTTAAGCCTGAGCCAAACAAACACTAAGGAAAAAAAAAGACAAGAAATTGGTCTGTAAAATAGATAATGAAGAAGTGTACCTCTCTGTGGAGCTTGTCTGTAGCTCTGCTGGTCAATCTGCTGCATTTCCTCCAACAGCTGGCCCATGTCAAATGTGTGTGGTGGTCGTGGGGGCGCCTGAAGGAACTCATTCACCAGCTGGAGCAAAAAGAAAAACATGTCACCCAGTATACACAGAGCTACACACCTGAAATAGCGTTAGAGTGGGCAGCTTTTATTTAACATTTAACAGTATCACAGTAACACAATATGCTGAATATGGAAAAGAACATAAGCACTGACCTCTTCTTCAGTTGCAATTTCAATGGCAGTGGAGGGAATCTGAGAAACAAAATTGAGGAAAACATTTTGTTACATAACAACTAGTGCATGATTCATGATAAGACTGAAATGTATGGATGTACACTTTGTAGGAAATTATCTAGCTGATAAATTCAGCTATTTGAACTACTAATAGATATCTACACATTACTCACTGTAGGTGTTGAACGGTGCCGCCATGCCCCCCCTTCCGTGGTCATGTGACTGGTCAACTTCATGAGGGGATTGGCTCCCCCACATTCTGCCTCCACCAACTCCCGCATCGCCATGGCAACACAAGGATGAGGCAAACCCAATCAGACCACCTTAGAACTGAGAAGAGAGTGAATAGATGCCTTAGTCAATCTTTGTTTTGGACAAGTGTGCATAAGTCTGTGCTCAAGAAAGTTAAAGGCATCATCATCATCAGTCACATTATAGTCCAGCATTGGATCACTCAATAGTGTTGTGATAAATTCCAGAACATTCAGAAGGTAAACTACACAGTATTAGGTTTAAATAAAGATGCCAGCAGTTCAGGGGCCCAACTACAAATTATATGAAAACAAAATGAAGCATTCTGCACAGATAAAGTCACCTCTATAGAATTTCAGTGTCAACATGGACAGTTTTGGTTTTTGTCTTCAGAAAAAAAGTCAAAAACAAAATGCTAGATACAAGACATCCAGTGACATCGGCGTACTTTAAATATTGAACTTTGAAAAACTGATCATGTTTAATTTCAGCACCCAAAAATATTATACGCACTTATTAGTGCAGGTCATCCTTATTAATGTTGTGTACCATCTCAAACACCCCTAAAAACATTTCTTTCTGATCCCTTTAATGGCTGACAGGCTAAGCAAGGTGAAATCTTGAGGGTGTCAACACTGCACATAATCTCATGTCATGTAACCATATTCAAGCTCCATCTGCTGTTTTCCATGTCATTTCCTGGCTTAAAGTGAACCATTAATAATGTGGGTATTGCAGCCCGGCAGGCACAGGCTGCATCATTGCATATTATTATTAGTATCAGAGTATTAGTATCATATAGGGATGGGCATTGGAGGACCCTCAAAATCGGTCAATAGCACCGAATATCAAAAAGCTGCTATCGAACGTCTGGTCATCTTGTTAACTTATTCTTTGATGAGCTATTAACTAATTTAAATTAAAATGTTGCCAATTTCAGAATATTTTATTTAGGCAAGATTCTTGTGCACTTTTGTTGAGAATTCAGGCTTATTTTGCTAAACGAGATGAAGGGTTTTGTAGAAGAACCTGGTAATATTTCCAAGGAAGGTACTGAACAAATTACTTGATATTTTGGTATCGGTACAAGTATAAAAAAAAAATGGAATGATTCCCAGAGTCCAGACCTGGTATCATGTCACAGCATCAATACTATATTGATATTAGGTCCTATTTGCTCCTCATTTATCTGATGATCACTCACCTGGATCCTCCAAATGCAAAAAAAGAAAAAAAGAAAAATCCTTATGACAATGATTTAGTCCCTAAATGCAAGTAGTGAAAATGATTGTGGTCCACGAGGAACCTCTGCAGCTCAGCTCTATTATATATCCAGGCCCAGGGATGAACAGCAGACACACTGCTGTACATGCTGGCCTACTCAACTTCTCTAACCCCCTGGGGGGATACGTAATGGTTACAATCTCCATAATGAACTGTCAGAAATAGAAATTTAATTCCCTGCCTACTCCACTCAACGCTGTTATACTATAGCAGTGTTCCGCTAAAAAACACTACAGACAGTATTACACGTTCTACAGGTGGACTGCCCATCACTCTTATGGTCTAGAAAAGATTTAAAAGGACATTTTATTCCTGCTGATTCAAACAGCTGCTGTATGATGATTAGGGTCAAAGTAAGAGGATTAGACAAAGATATTAATACACACACTATCACAGATAGGACACTGTGACACCTGTTTACCACACACACACACACACACACACACACACACACACACACACACACACACACACACACACACACACACACACACACACACACACACACACACACAC